>SNQJ01S0044456.1:64609-89206 GCA_010110895.2 Picea sitchensis | reverse complement strand
ACCCTTTTAGGGTTTATTTAGGTCATTAACCCGCCGATTTTGCAGATCCGGCTCTGATTTGAGAGTCAAATCAACTTGGGAGCCGGTCCGTAAGCGGTTGGGAGGCCGACCTATTCAATTAATGCGTCGTTTTAGCAGATGCGTGGGTTTTTGTGTTGACAGCTGCGCGTCGCGCGCGCATGCGCGAATAACACGTTTTTGTCCTGCGCATGCGCGCGCGCACCAAACTGCTGTAAAGCGCCCTTTAATTTTTGGTTACTTTGTATAGTTTTTGGCCCTTCTGGAGTGCTGTGAAATTAATTCAGTGCCATGAATGAATTCATTGCTGTTTTGATGATGTGGAGTTCTTGTCGCCATGTGCAGACGAAATTTCAGTGATAACAGAAACAATAGGACAAAATTCATGGAAACAACCTATGCAGTGTTGGGGTTGTGGAAAAAATCATATGCACATAGATTTCCCTCAAAGAGATGATAAAATGAACATTGTGCACAATTTATAGCAAGTTTTAACAGTTGAGGACATGGGTAGAAATGTGCCAAGGATTTACATCACGCTAGATAACAAGCATGTTTAGTTTTAGTCACACATGCTCGAGGTGGAAGGTAAGATTAATGGCCAACCCATTTTTATTTTAATTTACTCGAGATATATTCATAGTTATCTAGATCCTAAGATGGTGGAAATATTCCATTTTCCAAGAAGAAATATTGAAAAACCTTGGTTGGTGCAGTTAGCTACAAGAGAAAAAAGGAAAATTAATGAAATGGTTAAGGCATCCTCAATGGAGATGAATGGACTGAGCACAAAGGTTTATTTTAATGTTATACCTTTGGGCGTGTATGATTTCCTCATTGGTATGGATTGGTTGGAAGAACACCATGTTGTCTTGGATTGTTACAATAAGAAATTCACTTGCCTGGATGAGCACGAACAATTGATATCATTTCAAGGAATTCCAAGAGTTGTGACTGTCAAAGAGATTTTGGCATTACAGTTGAAGAAAATTTATAGGAAAGGATGTCAAGTATTCACAACACACACGGAAGAGGCACCTAAGGATAAAGTGCCAAGTGCAAAAGAATGTGTAGTATTGGAAGAGTATGAGGATGTATTTTAAGAGATACCAGGATTGTCTTCGAAAAGAGATATTGACTTATCTATAAATCTAATCCATGGAGAAACACATGTATCCAAGACTCCTTATAGGATGAGTAAGCCTAAGTTGAAAGAGTTGCAGATGAAACTTGAAGAGATTCTAAAGAAGGGGTATATAAACCCAAGTGTATCACCTTGGGTTGCACCAGTTTTGTTCGTGAAGAAGAAGGATGGTATGTTGAGACTTTGTGTCAATTTCAAATAGTTGAATAAGGTAATAGTGAAGAACAAGTATCATTTTCCAAGGATAGATGATATGTTTAATCAACTAACGAGAAAAACGATATTTTCCAAGATAGGTCTCATATTTGGATATCACCAAGTGAGAATAAAAGAAGAAGACATCAACAAGACCACCTTCAGAACAAGGTATGGTCATTATGAGTTTACAATGGTACCTTTTGGGTTATCGAATTCACCAGTTGTCTTCACGTGTTTAATGAATAGAGTTTTCATAGAGTACTTAGATAGTTTCATCTTTGTATTTTGGATGACATTCTTATTTAATCAAAGTCTGAGGAAGAGCATGAGAAACACTTGAGGATGGTGTTTCAGGTGTTGAGGAGGCATTAAATTTATGAAAAGTTGAGAAAATGTTCCTTTTACCAGAGGAAGATCCACTATTTGGGTCATATCATTTCAGAAGAAGGAATGGTTTTGTACCCAACGAAGATAAAATCCATTGAGGATGAGTAAGCCTAAGTTGAAAGAGTTGCAGATGAAACTTGAAGATATTCTAAAGAAGGGGTATATAAACCCAAGTGTATCACCTTGGGTTGCACCAGTTTTGTTCATGAAGAAGAAGGATGGTATGTTGAGACTTTGTGTCGATTTCAAATAGTTGAATAAGGTAATAGTGAAGAACAAGTATCCTTTTCCAAGGATAGATGATATGTTTGATCAACTAACGAGAACAAGGATATTTTCCAAGATAGGTCTCATATTTGGATATCACCAAGTGAGAATAAAAGAAGAAGACATCAACAAGACTGCCTTCAGAACAAGGTATGGTCATTATGAGTTTACAATGGTACCTTTTGGGTTATCGAATGCACCAGTTGTCTTCACGTGTTTAATGAATGGAGTTTTCATAGAGTACTTAGATAGTTTCATCTTTGTATTTTGGATGACATTCTTATTTAATCAAAGTCTGAGGAAGAGCATGAGAAACACTTGAGGATGGTGTTTTAGGTGTTGAGGAGGCATTAAATTTATGAAAAGTTGAGAAAATGTTCCTTTTACCAGAGGAAGATCCACTATTTGGGTCATATCATTTCAGAAGAAGGAATGGTTTTGTACCCAACGAAGATAAAATCCATTGAGGAATGGCCAACATAAAGAAATGTCACATAAGTGAGATCCTTTATGGGACTAGTAGGGTACTATAGAAGTTTTATTGGAGGATTCTCACAAATTGCACATCCAATCACATCCCTGCAAAATAAATTTTCATGATTTGAGTGGACCTCGGATTGCATAAGGACTTTTCATCCCTTGAAAATATTGTTGACAAGTGTGCCAATTTTTAGAATCATTGATCTAGATGTAGACTTTGTTGTGTGCATGGATGCATGAAAGGAAGAACTTGATGGAGTCTTGAGTCAGAATGGACTTTTGGTATGCTATGAATCAAGGAAGTTGAAAGAGAATGAAAGGCTCTATGCCACACACGACTTGGAATTAGAAGCCATAGTGCATTCTTTGAATATGTCGTGGAATCATCTCATGGGTAAAAGATTTGAGTTGAGAACAAACCATTGTGGTCTGAAATATTTGTTTGGATAGCGAAGTTTAAATGCCAGACAAAGCATGTGGTTAGAGTTCCCTAGTGAGTATGACTTCGACATAAATCATATCAGAGGAAAATAAAACAAGGTATATGATGAACTCGGTAGGAGGATGCATGAGATGCATGCTACATCCATTAGCATGTACCAGATAGATTTGTGCGACAAAATTTTGGAAGTTGCCAAATCAGATTTGCATTATATGGATATAAGTGGGACCTTACATCAAGGTATATCTCAACCAAATTTTGAATGTTATGAGTTAAGAGAGGATGGGATCCTCATGTATAGACACATATTATATGTGCCAAATGATCAGGAGTTGAAGAACCTAATTTTTTCAGAGATGCATAAGGTTCTTTGTAACGTCCCCGACCATCCATGTCGGGCCATGGTACGCCAGAGAACTCTTATTTTTCTCTCTGCTAAACATATTGTAACATAATCAGTATCCAACTGAGCTATGCCACATAAATTTTTTGAATTGCATGCAATTAAGATACATACACACAGAACTCTTGCGGAAGCATTATATATAAAATGTGAATATACAAATACATCTGTAAATACACGGATTCACACTGAAATAACAATAAACATATACATGTAGCATATACAGGTAATACCCATAAAAATAAACACAGTTATAACCGCACATATGAAAACCCATAAAAAAAAGCATGTAAATAACAATGAAACATGTAAATTTATCACACAATTGACACTTATCTTGGTAATAATGTCACCAACTGCGTGCAGACCTTCCACGAACCTCCCAGCCTTAGACCACACTGTTCATCACTCTCAACAGTGAGTCACCCCCGAGTTGGGACTAAACTCCACCCAGGTAAAGGGATTCCTAACCAGGCTAAAGGCTCATAGACAACAGGAAAGACTCCGTCATAGGTGCCAACTCAAAATAATAGCCTACAGTCCCTCATTCCCCACATGCCTGTCCCACTCAGGAAGTGTGCCCCTTCTCTACTCAACAGTCCTTTGGCTACCCCACTTCCTTTCTGGGCTTCAACAACAGGCCAGACAGGAAGTCTCAGAGAACTATAGCTGCAGTAGCACCTTTAGGAAATCAATTCCCAACAATTCTCTCACTCAGATAATTTCTCACGGGCCTGGAAACCCACCTCTTCAATATCCCATGGGCCTGACAACCTGCTTATTCAATCCAGCTCCCAAGCTAACCGGTTACACCCTCACAAAATGGCCATGGATACAGGTTTAGGTATAGTCATGAAGGTACAAAAGATATCTCAATGGGTGTGTGCATGCTCATGGATGATTGACTGGATGACTGAATGATGGAAGGAATCATGGGAAGAATGATGGAAAATATGATAGGAAATGAAATAAGTCCCAACAATATGTATGCATGTCCCCAACTTGACACTTGTCATGTTGGGAGCTACTTTGGCCCACTTGTCCCCAACTTTAGAACTTAGGATAAAANTAAATTTATCACACAATTGACACTTATCTTGGTAATAATGTCACCAACTGCGTGCAGACCTTCCACGAACCTCCCAGCCTTAGACCACACTGTTCATCACTCTCAACAGTGAGTCACCCCCGAGTTGGGACTAAACTCCACCCAGGTAAAGGGATTCCTAACCAGGCTAAAGGCTCATAGACAACAGGAAAGACTCCGTCATAGGTGCCAACTCAAAATAATAGCCTACAGTCCCTCATTCCCCACATGCCTGTCCCACTCAGGAAGTGTGCCCCTTCTCTACTCAACAGTCCTTTGGCTACCCCACTTCCTTTCTGGGCTTCAACAACAGGCCAGACAGGAAGTCTCAGAGAACTATAGCTGCAGTAGCACCTTTAGGAAATCAATTCCCAACAATTCTCTCACTCAGATAATTTCTCACGGGCCTGGAAACCCACCTCTTCAATATCCCATGGGCCTGACAACCTGCTTATTCAATCCAGCTCCCAAGCTAACCGGTTACACCCTCACAAAATGGCCATGGATACAGGTTTAGGTATAGTCATGAAGGTACAAAAGATATCTCAATGGGTGTGTGCATGCTCATGGATGATTGACTGGATGACTGAATGATGGAAGGAATCATGGGAAGAATGATGGAAAATATGATAGGAAATGAAATAAGTCCCAACAATATGTATGCATGTCCCCAACTTGACACTTGTCATGTTGGGAGCTACTTTGGCCCACTTGTCCCCAACTTTAGAACTTAGGATAAAATAATTATCCATGCTTTATATTTAAGAAATATTAATATAATATTCATTTTTGGATTAAGCTCCCTAGCTTAGCTCCTCCCTTTTCCTAACCAGTGGATTTTAGTCCCCCATCTCTTTTATCGTGGTCAATCTGCGCGCATTGATGCATTTATATTAATTATGAGATATATACAAAAGTAGGCGCACTGAATTTTAACATATAGGCTCTCCATCCTAATCAAAACATAAGAATCCTGTCTTATAATAATTGGCTCACCAGCTTATAAAACATACCATATACACAAAGGCTCGTTGGCCTCACAATCGTGCACACTTAAGATGTTGTGCACAGTATCCTGGAATGTGCACACTTCATCATTTCACTACGCAATACATTCACGCACTATGCCATGAAAGGTGCATACAAAATGATGTCAGAAAGCTAACCAAATTAAGTACATTTACATTTACATTTACAATTGGATTCGGCCTTAGGGATATTGCAATCCCCTCCCCTTATTTATGCACTATCCTTAGTGCATCATGTACCCATGTACAAAAAAAAATCAAAAATCCTCAAAAATATGTGGGTATTCTTCCCGCATTGCATCCTCATGTTCCCAAGTAGCATCCTTAGGAAAGTACCAGGTCCATTGGACCTTTACAATCCCTATGGCTCGATTTCGAAGCTGTTTGATTTTTCGATCCAGAATGCATACATGATGCACTTGGAAATCACCTTCTTGTTCCACCTAAATCACATTCCAATCAATAACATGATTAGCATCAGGTATGTATTTCTTGAGAAAAGATACATGGAATACATTATGAACAGACATAGATGCAGGCAATGCAATCATATAAGCAACTGGACCGATCCTCTCTAAGATTTCAAACAACCCACAATAGAGAGCTGCCAACTTTGAACAATTCCCCAACTTCAGGGAACTTATGTTGGCTTTCACTTTCAAGAATACATGATCACCCACATTAAATTCCCTGTGAGTTCTACCCTTATCAGCATAACTTTGTTGCCTATCTTGAGCATCCTTTAAATTTTGTTTTATTTTTATCATTTGCTCCTCCATTTCCCTGAGCAAATCTGGCCTAACCACTACTCTGTATGTTGGGTTATGCCATCTTACTGGTGTGTTGCACTTTCTGCCATAAAGTGCCTCAAATGGGCTCATCTTTAGAGATTCTTGGTACCCATTGTTATAAGAAAACTCTACCAAGTGTAGGTAGTCTTCCCATTTTGATGGTTTATCCATCACATACATCCTTAACATATCTTCAATCACTTGATTCACCCTCTCTGTTTGACCATCTGATTCTGGATGATAAGCTATACTAAAATTCAAATTTGTTCCAAATACATTAAATAATCCCTTCCAAAATTTTGAGGTAAATTTTGGATCTCTGTTAGACACAATTGTCTTGGGTATTCCATGTAATATAGCATTTTCTTTCATATAAACATCAGAAATTTTTGCTGCCTTGTGAGTAGGCTTAACTGAAACAAAATGGGCAACTTTAGTAAGCTTATCCACCAGTACCATGATAGAATCATGTTGCTTGTTTGTTCTGGGAAGTTTAGTGATGAAATCCATTGTTACAACTTCCCATTTCCACTCAGGAATGGGTAATGGTTGTAGCAAACCAACTGGGTGTCTATGCTCAACCTTTACTTTTTGACATTCCAAACATCTGGCAATAAAATTAACAACCTCTTTCTTCATGCCTGGTCAATAATATTGGCTCTTGAGAGCTGTAATAGTTTTCTGATATCCTGGGTGCCCAACATAAGGTACATTATGCATTTCTCTCAATATCATAATTTTCAATTCCTGAGAATTTGGTACATAAATTATGCCCCTATACATGAGAATTTCATCATTATCTAGCTTGTATTCCTCAATTTTCTACTGCAAAATACCTTGCTGTAATTTTGCCACTAATTCCTTGTATTGCAAATCTGATTTGGCAACCTCTATAATTCTGGGTTTTAAATCTGATTGGTACATGCCAATGGTTGTAGGATGCATTTCATGCACTCTTCTGCTGAGTGCATCAACCACTTTGTTCTCTTTCCCCTTGATATGCTTTATATCAAAGTCATATTCGCTCAGAAATTCTAACCATCTTCTTTGCCTAGCATTTAGAGTTGGCTGGTCAAATAAATATTTCAGACCATTTATGGTATGTTCTTAGCTCAAAACTTTTCCCCATGAGGTAGTGTCTCCATTTCTCAAGGTATGCACTATGATGCCAACTCCAAATCATGAGTGGCATAGCATCTTTCATGCTCCTTCAACTTCCTTGATTCATAACATATAACAAACCCATTTTGACTGAGGACTCCACCAAGTCCCTCTTTACATGCATTTGTGCATACAATGAAGTCTTCATTTGGGTCTGTAATCCTTAGTATTGGACCACTTGTTAATAATTGTTTCAAGTGTTGAAAACTCTTTTCACAATCCAACGTCCACTGAAACTTCACACCCTTTCTTTGCAAGGAAGTGATTGGGTGTGCAATATTTGAAAATCCTTCAAGAAATATCCTGTAGTATCCTACAAGGCCCATGAATGATCGGACCTTTGTCACATTCTTTGGAATTGACCAATCCCCAATGGATTCTATCTTCTCAGGATCCACTGCTATCCCATCCTTTGAAATGATATGCCCCAAATAATGAATTTGCTTTTGATAAAATGAACACTTGCTCAATTTGTCATATAACATATGCTCCCTTAATTCTTTCAACACCATTCTAAAATGATGCTCATTCTCTTCTTCTAACTTAGAGTATATAAGAATGTCATCCAAAAATACAATGAGAAAATTGTCTAAATATTCTCGGAAAACACCATTCATTAAGCACATGAAAATAGCTGGTGCATTTGGCAACCCAAATGGCACCATTGTGAACTCATAATGACCATACTTTGTCCTAAAGGTGGTCTTGATGATATCCTCCTCTTTAATCCTTACCTAATGGTATCCTGACTCGAGATCTATATTTGAAAATATATTTGCATCCTTCAATTGATAAAAAAAGATCATCAATCCTTGGCAGAGGATATTTATTCTTCACAGTCACTTTATTCAACCCTCTAAAATCAATGGACAATCTTAATGTTCTATCTTTCTTCTTCACAAACAAGACTGGGGAATCCCAAGGTGACACACTTGGGCATATATACCCCTTCTTCAGAAGCTCTTCAAGTTGCATTTGCAACTCCTTCATCTCTGGTGTACTCATTCTGTAAGGAGTCTTTGACACTGGAGCTACTCCAGGCATTAAATTTATAGAGAAATCAATGTCTCTCTTTGGAGGTAGTCCTAGTATCTCCTTGAACAAATCTTCAAAATCTTCCAGGACTGCATAATCTTCCAAATTTGGCACCTTTTCTTTAGGTGTCTCCTCCATATGAGCTGCAAATATTTGACACCCTTTCCTGTAACATTTCTTCAGCTACAATGCTAAAATCTATCTGATGGTTACTACCCTGGGAATTCCCTGCCCTTTTCTTAGGCTCCCTTCCTCATCCAAGAAAGTAAATACCTTGTTATGGTAGTCCAACACAACATGATGTTGGTCCAACCAATCCATCCCAATTAGACAGTCTTAGGAAACTAAAGGCAAGATGTTCAAATCTGCCCTGGTGTTCAGTCCATTCATGTCCATAAGACATGACTTAACCATCTCATTAACTTTTCTTTGGGCTCCCATAGCTAGCTGTACCAACCAATATTTTCCATGCTTTCTTCTTGGCAAATGAAAAATTTCCACCATCTTAGGATCTATATAACTATGACTAGCTCCTGAATCAATTAAAATAGCAATGGTTTGGTTGTTGATCACACCTTCCACTTCAATCATATGTGACTGATACTCTGCTTGCTCATTGTCTAGGTCTGCATAGATCCTTGGCACATTTATGCCCATGTCCTCCAATGTTTCATCTTGTTGTACACTGTGAACAGTTCTCACTTTTTCACCTCTGTGAGGACAATCTCTGAACATATGATCCCCTTTACAACCCCAACATTGAATAGGTGGTTGCCTTGGCCTTTGACCCCCTATTTCAATCGTTTTGGTCTCTCTAGGAGTTTGTTGTCCCTATGGATTATTTCTGAAGAATGGTGGCTTATCTCCCTTCTTCCTCTGATCCACCTTGAATTTATTTTTTTCTTCCCAATATTTTTGGAAAGTTGGCCTTGATTTTTGCTAATCATAAAGGCATTTAACTTGCCTTATGGTCTCCTCCAATGTCTTGGGATCATCATATTGTATTTTGTCACTGATGAAGGATGTAAAACCACTCAAATACCTTTGAATCTTAAATTTATCATCCTTGATGAAAGATACATACTTCAACAGTTCTAAAAACCTTCTCTCATGTTCATCTATGGTCATACTCCCAAGCTTGAGTTCAAAGAATTCTTTCATTTTCTTGTCATAGTATCTCTTAGTCAAGTATTTCTTCTCAAAATACTTCTTTAATTCCCTCCAAGTAACACTTTTATCTTTGATGTGTTGCACCTGCACAAGATGATCCCACCACATGGATGCTTTTCCTTTGAGTTGATAGATAGAAATTCTACCTTCTACATGAGAAGAATAATTATGCAATTGGAAATACTTTCTCATGCCCAACAGCCATGTCTTTGCATATTCATCCTTCTAGTGCTCACCATCAAATGTAGGAGGTTTTATTTTGTTCATTTCTCCTCGAGCTCATCCACCCTAGACCTCTTATGATTTCTGACAGAGGATGGAATCGAGCTGCTGTGTTCTCTCTTATTGGAATGCCTTAGGGAGTGGTGGTGATGTCTGCTAACACTTTTGGATTTTATTTTCTCATTAGAAGGCCTGTGACTTCTTGATTTTCTTGAGCCACTCTCATTGTCCAATTTCTTTTATATTCTGTTCAAACTCTGTAATAACTTCATGTTGAATTCATCCTGCTTCTCCTTGGCTCTCATAAGACTTTCATTATCAAATTTATGGCTTTGGACATCCTTCTGCAAATTTTTAATCGTCTCTGCCATATTCATGTTTTCATTCCTTTCATATCCATGTCCATTGGAGTTTGTTCCTTCCATGCCCAAATGGACATCCATCCCTCCGATTTCATATTCCTGGATGTAAGCAGGGATGATTTTAGGGGCTAAATGTCGCTCATGGGCTAATTTTCCAAGGTTTTTCCAAAAACGGGATTCACAATTTTAAAAATGATTCACCCAAATTCTATAGGATAAAATTATTTTACCTTAAAAATCGCCAAAATTTTATAAAAACTATATAAAATACTTATGAATTTGAATATTTTTACAAAAATATCGCCAAAAATTTATAGTTGACATATGAAGGATTAATAAGATTTGCCAAGGTTTCTACATTTTAAAATAAATTTCCATCCTTAAAATCATCCCTGGATTTAAGTGCCTTGTTCCTCTTCCATTACTATGGAATCTATGCTGATATTGATTTGATATAGTTGTTTTTAACTCTGCAAAATGTGCAGCCAACAAAACTTTGTCAAGCTAACTGTTTCAACAATTTCATGAAAAATATGAACCATTTTGGTTCAATAATATATTAGAACTCTTTCTTCTGATTTACTATAAAATTGAATGTCTAGATCAATTTCTAGGAGGATATTTAGATTCCATTTTCATATACCTTTCCAACGCCTTCTCCCATGCTCAATTCCGAGTCTTGAGCAGAAAGTTATGGTTATTTCAAAATTGTCCATTAACTTTTTTGTTCATTTTTTTTTTCAACTTGGCGCAACTATGCGCTGTAATTATGCATTTTTTCACCTACTGCTTTGGAATTTTCATAGGATTTAAATTGGGTTTCCTCATATACATATTATGGACACTCTGTCCAAGTTTCATCTCTTTCTGGGTTCTTGGCTGCTAGTTACAGCCTATTGAAGTTCTAGGCCAATATACCATATTGTAACTGATATGCTACAGGCTCCTTATTTTCCATATTAAATGCTTTTAACATGCCCAGAAATTTAATTCAACTCTAGGATTGTCTTATATGGCTCAATATATTTCCATTGACTACTCCTGCGCCTCAATCTGATTCTGGAGAAGAAATTTATGGCTCCTTGAAGTTAATGGGGTCTTAAAATTTACCCTTCACTATTTGTGCTATAACTTTCTCATAAAAGATCTGTTTGACGAACCGTTTACACCATTAGAAAGATCTCTCTGAGATATTTTATTTAAGCTTAAGAATTTTGGTACACCTCTATCTTGTGGTTTTTTAGTTGCTAAAAATTCTCTTAAGGCCCTCAAAAATGCATTGCAAAAAGATGACGGTCAAATGATATAAAACGTCGTAGAAAATCACTGGTTTTCTGCTATTGTTCACCCTTCAAATGACTTCACGTGCACAAATTTCAATATGTGCACCCATATTTACCATGTGCATCAATAAAAAAAGGTAAATCATGCTTCATGCACTTTAAAAACACTGTGTATCACTTCTCTGTCGTGCCAATAACTTGCGCGCACTACTTTTATGTCATGTGCCAATACCCACCGTGCACAGTTTTGGGATCATGCACTGATTCCACCGCATGAAGTTTTTGTATCACATGATGATATTCCACGTGAATTTCACTCGACGTGATACATTATGCCAAATTTTAGTATGCCCCACCACGCACCATTCACTAAATTGTCTTGCGACCACATTTACCCACATTGCGCGCAACTACCATACCCCATTGTGTTGTGCCAACACTACGCACACCATACGCGTCATTATTATGTGTGTGCACACCACGCAATGCTAAATTTATCACATGGTCCTATACACCAAAATTTTCCGTACGACACTGAAATTTAGCGTGCACGCCCACACAGTAACATTTTTCCATGTGACACCGAAATTTAGCTCACACACCTGCACACTAACATTTTTCTGCGCAACACCAAAATTTAGTGCACGTGCTAACACGCCAATATCTTGTCACGTAGTGCCAAATTTTACCTATCACTAGCTTGTTGTCCCTTGACGAAGTTTTGAGACATCCTTGATCAAGTTGACCTATTTTGGGACTTCAATAGCCTGTCGAAGGCGGAGCGCAAGATGAAGCAGAGATCGCAGGATCTCCGCCCCTTTTTGGGATTTGGGATTATGTAACGTGTATGGGATGTCGAACCATGGGTTTAACCATGTTTAGGCTTATTTTGTAAATTATAAATAAATTCTTGGTGATTTAGTGAGTATATAGAGTTACGAATGGCTAAGTGCTAGATCTAATTGAAGGATTGTAAGTGCTCTATGCATACTGTGTGAGACTTGCAGAGCTAAGTGAAAGTCATTGTGAGAGGATGTGGAAGGCTGTGTGCTTAGGTCCACTCGGGGAAGGAGGATCTAATGAGCTGTTCATATCTCTTATCCTATGCGGAGTAGGGTTTTGAGGCTCTGTGCATGTAGCCTATTGAAGAATCAAATAAAGAAGAAGAGTTGGTGGACGTAGCCCCAGGGTGGGGGTGAACCACGTATATGTTGTGTTGCTCTGATTTGTGCAATGTGTTGATGTGTTTATGTCCTTACTTTCTAAGTGCTTTGATATAGATAGATAGATTTTTGTATGCTTTGTGCTAATGATGTATATGGATGTTAGTTATGACTTATATGAATGTGCTTAGTGCTTGAATCTGCTAGATATGATCTGTTCTGTCATGCTAAGTGTTGCTAGATGCCAGATCTGGTTGACCATTGTGTTGTAATCTGATTAGGGTTTAAGTGCATTGTAACTAAGAACTGAATATTGATAAATATAACTGCTAAGTGCTCTGTTAAGTATTCCAATCACAGATCTGTGTCCCAGCTAAGGTTGCAGACACCTGAGTCCTGCAACTACCCCTACCTCTACCTTAGGTGAGACTTCATCTGCTTCGTAGGTGTTGCCGAAAGGGCCGATAGTTAGGGTTTTGTTGGTGCTTTGTTGTAGCGTTGAACCATGGGTTTGCCCCTGTGCCAACAAATGGTTCTGTTGTCAGGACCTGAAACTGTGATTGTTGGGAACTAAGAAAGAAGAAGCTTTGTGCAAAGATACGACCTGAAATTGTGAAGACTTCGTGTGTAGATCTATTTCTCTAGTGCGCAGTACTCTACTTAGTTTGTGAAGCTATGTGCTAAAGAAAAGAATTTTGATATGAAGAAAATAGGTAAGATCTTAAAGCTTTGTGCTCTGAGAAAGGTAAAAGTGAGAATTTTTTATTAAAAAAAGGTAAGATCTGCAAGCTCTTTGCTCTGATAAAGGTATGAATAGTGAAAAGTTCTATATCTGAAATATTTGTGCTCTGTAGAAGTAAGATAAGTAGAAATTTTTGTTTCAAAAGTATGGATCTAGGTATGTTTGATAGATTCTGTCCTAGATTGAAAACTAGGGCACTAACAGATGAAAGAAGGCTTGATATATGTAGATCTAATAAGAATAGTGAAATATTTGTTATACCTATGCATAGAAAGAATGTTTGGACTAACTAGTGGATGCAAGATCCTAGAAAGAAATGTTTGCAAGTTAGCTACTATGACCCTAGCGTGCAATATAGAAATAGTTGGGAATCATTTAAAAGAAAGAGAGGATTAACCCTCTGTTACAATTGTAGAATATCGGGACATCTTGCTAAGGAGTGCCCTGGAAGAAGACCTAGTTGTATTTGTTGCAAATCTATGGACCATGAAGTATTAGATTTCCCTATAATGATTTCTAAGCTTGAAGAAATGAACATGAGACAAGAAAACCCTAAGGCAGATCCAGAAATGGAAGAACCCAAGAAAGAATCAAAGAAAGTATTGCTATAGATGAAAGAAACCCTGAATGATCACCGACATGTCATCTTATCATAGATATTCAAAGAAAAATAATTCCTTGAAGCAAGAATAGGAGACTTCGACATTGACTGTGTTCTAGATGAGGAAACACAGGTGAACATCATGACATAGATAACTTGAGAAACTATAGGAAGACCTTCTATTATTCCTTCATTAGGAGGAATAGGTATATTCAAAGGAAAGATGATAAACCTATGTGGAAATCTCACCCAGATATCTATTAATGCCAATGGAACTTTGACAAAGGAATATTTTGAGATTATCAAATTTATTTAAGACAACGCCCCATTTACCATGTTACTAGGAAAACCTTGGATTGAAAGAAATCAAGCCAGAATTCAATAAGAAGAAGAAGAAGCAAGAGTTAAAAGATTTCATGACTGGAAGGATCATGCACTTGATTGAAGAATAGAAGAACATATCGAAGCTATTTAACACCAGAGACCCGGATATCGAAGTTGCAAGAACACTAGATGACCCACAGAATATTGAAGTACCTATTCTAGCTAAAGAAGAAGTATCTCCCTCAAATCTTAGGAAAGAATATCAACAATGCGAAGTAACTGTGCCAAATGAAGATAAGAATCAGAATGGAAAAATGCATACCGAGACGAAGCTCACTAGAAAGAAATATAGAAAACTAAGTAAGAAGAGATCTAAGATAAAAAATTTATAGAAGGTTCCAGAGGGAACTTCGCAGAAGGAAAATTTGCAAAATTGGAGCTTCGTCGGGATAACAGAGCAGTGTCACATGGAACTTCACCATGGAAAAATAATATAGTCAGTGGGACCAATATAACCATTCGACCAACCCTCTGAACGGGTAGAAAGGCATTTATGGTTCTCCACCAGACTGTTGGACCAGGCCATATCGGATAGAACAGAGTTAATAAAGGCTTCTCGACTGTTACAATCAATCTGATGCCAAGTTATCTATTTATCCTATTGCACCATGCACCAAGAAAACTTTTTCTAACCGTGAATCTGAGCCTACAGACTCGTTGATTTTACATAGTGATCATTGCGCTATTGCCTTCTATCCTATTGCAGTGTCTAAGTTACTCCTCAAACCCAAATATTTCCAACCACGAGCGTGTATGTTGGATGAGTTCAGCACTGAAGAGAGAGTTGTCGAAGAAGTTCTGATCGACCTCATGACTGAAAGAGTCATGTCGATGTCTACAAGTATACAAGCTTCATCGACGAGAATGGTGCAAGACTCTTCGTCGACTGCTCGCGGATCGGGGCCATCTTGACCAACAGTAGAGAAGAGAACCAAGCATAAAGATGAACTAGCAAATTCAAAGTTGATTCCATCCATATTGCCCAATTACATCTCAGCTATAGCTAGCGCGGTGAATCGTGATAGTGTGCCAAGAGACTTCAAGTACACTATGGTCACTGCGTACCTCCTGAAGGGGATACAAGTAGTTCGAGTAGAGAAGGATAAGATCACAACATTTAAGTTCAACGAATTCAACCTCGGAGATCAAAATATCTATGGTATGCTCACTCCATACAAGTACCTAACTAGAAAAAAAGGGAATAACTCGAAGATCATCCCTCAGACGTGGATGATGAACCTCGCGCAGTCCACCCTGTTGAATGTCATGAATATCCCACACTTTGAAAGACACCAAAAATTCAACGCATGTGTCAAGATGCTACTGTCATGTTACCATGGTATCTACTTATGGCTAGACCACCACATTATAGTTGACCCAATTTTGATCCATGGGATCACAGGACTGAGTATGCAAGGACTTGACCCGCAGGACTTTTATCCAGGAAAAGTTGCAGATCGCGCACTTGCACAGAGGATCAAGGATACACATGGAAACATTGAGAAGGGAACAAGAGGATACAAGGTAGCTTCCATCCAGAGTGGCATAGTGCACCCAGCATGTCAATTGATAGCTGGAAAGTTACTAAGGAAGAACCAACCTACGCAGGTCACCGACTTTGTCGTTGACCTCGCAGGGAAGTGCACAGAAGACTACAAATGAACTGGAAGAAATACCTAGTTAACCAGTTGGAACTATATTGTCGAGAAGCACATGATTAGGGTTATGAATTTCATTTCAGCTGGCTCTTGGTCCTCATTACATTTGTTTTCTGGGAGATGCCGGGAGGAGTGACCTTCCCCGACATAAAGCCATTTGAACCGCTTGCCACAAAGTTCGCTACCCTGTGGTATTCAACTGATATGAACAAATAGTGGAAATCAAATGTTGTGTTCCATACATACTACCTCCAGCTAAAGTGACCATCAAATCCGAGCCTCGCATGACCCCGAACACCTTACAAAGGTTTCGACCACTAATGAATTTCAGCGCAGATCAACACTTTCTCTACATTATAGTGTGAGCATATGAACATAAAGAGTAGCTCCAATCATATTACAAACTCAAAGAAGAAGACCTTGAGGATATCATTAAGGAATGGTCCACTGACCTCCTTATCCCTGCCAACCCCGCAGAGATATCTGATATTGATAGCCTAGAAGACACTCATAAAGAATAGAATACACTCGGAACCAGCAGGCAGAAGAATACTAAGGAGGTCCAAAACTTAAGCAACACCTCAGGGAAGACTGCTTCCATGTCACCTGACCAAGGGGGTGATGACGAAGTAGAATCTGAATAGATACAAAGTGAAGTAACACCGCCCAGAGATGAGGTTGAACCTTTGAAGAAGAGGAAGGTTTCCCCCTTAAAACCTTCTTCCTCGAAGAAATCAAAAGACACCATGACCAAGATGTAGACTGTCCTCACCTCTGATGATTTTGACTTCATCATAGCATCCCTGAACGATGCTTCACTGGAAATAGCAGAGAAACAAGGAGTGAAGCAGGAGGAAATGTATGATAGGATTGAAGTCGAACTCTAAGGGGTACAGCAGGACCTTCAGTCTAGTCACACATTCTGCACTGTGCCTCTGCCATTGGGAGAACCAGAGTTGGGAGATGAGCCAGCCCAAATCCACCGACTAGCTGAGACAGTCGAAGCTCACCTTCGACAAGCACAAAATGAAACAAAACAAGCCACCCATGATTTAGCGCAACTACAAGGAGCACTTGTAGAGTAGCGCTAAGATATAGAATAGGAAAAGATTGCTCTCCAAGAAAATTTTGATGAATAAAAATCACAGCTACAGAAAGGAAAAGAATAGTTTCGTGCGGAGCAACTTGAAGTGAAAGAAGAGGTCAAAAGAGCACTTCATTCTATGGGAGTCGTAGAAATAAAGGCATAGGATCGAGTCACAAAAAAAGTAGAGAAGCTCGCAGAAGCTATCCAGAAGCTACAACAACACATCGCAGACTTAGAGCTCTGCACAGTACCCGAGACTCCATAGGATGTAAGGGATCAAAGAGAAGCAATTTCTCAAAGTGCAGTTGAGAGAATAAAATCCCTTTCTATGAAATGTAAGAAACTTACTAATCATAGTGCCCAGACCTATGAGAAACTCACTGAGAATATAGAACTAAAGGCACTGGATTCATAGCTCCAAGAGTTGAAGTATCAAGCCGAAACGATACAGGCACAGTTGAAGCCCTTGTCAGCTGTGGAAAGAATGAAGCGCTCCCAAGAGTAGTGCATTTCCCAGCAATAGATCCACACTATCTAGAGAAGAGTTATAGAAGTAACTCAGAGGCTCCAACCTATACAATATAAGGCTTACCAATTTTTCACAGAGGTCGAAGTCCGAGGAGTAGAACTAGAGCAGGTTGTCACTGCAGCTGAACAACACCTGGAGGGACCTGTCAATGATGCAGTCATCCAAGAGTTCATTGAACAGGAGGCCAAGGTATAGTACGAAGTCGAAGCATCTCGAGCTATGCTCGAAGATTTTGAAGCAGAACTACCCAGATTAGAGTGACTCAGGATGAATCACAGGTGAGTGTTGGGGGCCTATTGGACCTTGACCAAGGTTTGGGAGATCCTTGGTCAAGTTGACCTATTTTGGGACTTCAACATCCTATCGAAGGCAGAGCGCAAGGAAAAGCAGATATCATGGGATCTCAGACCCTTTTTGGGATTTGGGATTATGTAATGAGTATGGGATGTTGGCCCATGGGTTTACCCATGTTTAGGCCTATTTTGTAAAGTATAAATATATGCTAGGCGATGTATTGAGGATATAGAGTTACGAATGGCTAAGTGCTAGATCTATGTGATTGAAGGATTGTAAGTGCTCTGTGTATATTGTGTGAGACTTACAGAGCTAAGTGAAAGTCATTGTAAGAGGTTGTGGAAGGTTGCGTTCTTAGATCCTGATGTAGGAGCATCTCTCCACATCAGCCACCTAGCTAGCCAACCACGTCAGTGAATTCAAATCACGCGTTGAAGAGAGAGGTGTAGCCTCATTTGAAATCTAAATTGAATGTAATTAAATGTCTAGGATATTGAGCTATGAAGTCGTGTGTTTGCGCAGGCTGTAGATAAGGTAGGCCTTTAATGTTTGTAAGGCTAAGATCTAGATCCAGATAGCGGACTAGATAGCCCATTCAATGTAATTGAATAGGGTAGGTAGATTGGAGGGAAGCGCTCTAAGAGCCCCCTCATGTAAAAAGATGAATTGTATCTCTTTAGTAGTAGTTGATGAGAGGATAGAATCTACGAGTAGAGAGCAGAAGAGAGGAGTTGAGACCTTGTTACAGGCCGTGCTCAGGAACGCTTTGTACAAACAGGCATTTTCCATTTTAATATAAACAGAAGTAGTTTTTCCTGCATGTATTTCTGTGTTATGTGGATGTCTGTGAGTGTTGTCTATATGCTGTAGATGTATGTTGTTATCATGCATTTGCAGGGGTGCATTTGATTTCAGGTGAAGGTCTTTGAGGTTTCCTGCCATGAGGGCATGATAGAGTACTGCGGTCTTTGAATACCAGTGCATTGAGGTTGCACTTCTGAACTCTGCAGATTCAGAAAAAGACGTGTTGCGACACAAGAACTGGAATCAATAACTGGGGGAAGACCTCAAGGTTACTGAACACCTTGGAGGTAAAGCTGTGAGGGAAAAACAAAGTTGCAGACATAATCTCTGAGGAGTTCTGTGGAGCTCTGCCAAGTGGGCATTGAGCATATGCACAATGGTGCATTGAGAAGAAATCTGTTGTGAGTTCAGAAAGAGAACCAGAATCACTGAGGATTCTGAGAGCTCTGCCAGATGGGCATTGAGCAGGTGAAAGGAGGACACAAAAGACATAACTGTTGAATGTTCTGTGGAAGAATACTCTGCCAGGTGGGCAGAGAGACATTGTGCAGATGGGCACAGAGAGGAGAAGAGAACTCTTTGAGTTCTGTATTTAGAGGAAGAATCCACTGAGGGATCTTCACAGGGTTGCTGAATACCCTGTTAGACTCAACAAGATGTTTCTTGAGAAGAAGGATAGCCAGGAGGGAATCCAAATATTCTCCATTTGAGGGAGAAGAATAATAAAATCCCTTAGGGGTCTGAGTACTTGCAGAAGCTCATGACAGATAGCACTTTTTCATGCGTGAAGACTCTACAGAGGTGCAGAAGTCAAAGAATCCATCAAGGATTCAAAGGGAGTAAAATCTCAGGAGGAACAATGTCGTGGAGAACACAGGCGAACTCGAAGTCAAGAGCTTGCAGGAAGGAATTAGACAAAGGTCGAGGCCTTTGGGAAATTGGATTTTTTCCAAGGGCAAGAAGAAAGTGTGAAAGCTCAGAAGGGAGCACAATCGTCGTTAGATTGGCTGGAGAAGGAGATCTGGACCGTTGGTTTCTATGTCCAGGGAGCACCAGAGCAAGTATATATAAGGGGGAGATCGATAGCCATTGGATCTCATTCGGAAATCCCGTCAGCCGTTGGATCGGGTGAAGATGCTCGGAGTTTAGTCTCTAGAGTGTGCGCAAAAGAACGGATCTAGACCATCGGATCTTGGTCCAAATACCTGACAACCTTCGGATCTATCGAGAGTTTCACGGAGCTTAAACCTTTGTGAATAGCAGAGGAGAAATCCCGATGAGAGGCATGACCATCGGGATATCGAGACTTCGTCGATCAGGAAATCGAGATTCTCGAAGACAGGAGATCGGGGATTCCCATAGGAAAAGTCCTGGGAACGATCTGAGCCATCTGTTTGAGGAGACACGTGGTGGAGACCGAGCGACCTGTCGGTATAGCGACTACCGGGGTTTTGAGTTGACAGAGGATTCTGTCATCGGAGCTTTGAAAACTTTGAAAAAACAAGATTGGATCAGGTTCGTCCATTAGTTGGGTACACATGGCGGAGATCCAGACTATCAGGGGAAGTCCTGATAAGAATTCAAGTAGGTGTATCGGGGTTCGGCATTTCGTGAATCCTAAGAGAAAGACTTTCAGAGCATCAGAAGTCGCAAAATCGCGAGAGGTAATCAGGACCGCCCATCTTGAAAGGACGCGTGGCAACGAGCGAAGCCTTCAGGAAAGGTCACGATAGGAGGATCACATCAGGAAATCGTGAGTCGGGATATCAGAAATCCCGTGGACAAAGTGTCCTTGCATTTCGGCATTAGGAATTCTGAAACCCTGACAAGAAGGAAAGTTCCATTGTGCGGCCAGTTGTCAGCATAGCGGAGAATTAGCTTTCGAGAGATCGAGGAAGTCAAGGGCAAAAGCACTTCGGCATTTGAAGTTGCGAAACCCCAAGGGAGATCTAGAGGCGTTGGTTTTAGTGACCGATCATAGTCGTTGATTGTGTTTTATGGTGGAAGGGCATCCTAGTGATGTCATATCGGGATTCAGAGAATCGAGAATCCTGATGACACGGGGTTTATGCATTTCGGCATTGCGATTTCCGAAACCTCGATAGGAGACAAGGCTGCAGTCTTGTGAGATAATGGTCATGTGGGCCAAGAGTCTATCCAGAAGGGGCTATGTGCCAAAAATGGGGAATTGACACATCGGAGATCGGGAGATCACAAGGACAGAGGTTCGTGACATAAAGGGTCGCGAAACCCAAAAACCTGAAATTAAATTGGGAAAAGGTCACAGGCATGTGCAGAGGCTATGATAGGGAAAAGAGAAGGACCTCTAGATCAACTTTTCATCAAGGATTCCAGCAGGGAATCGAAAGAGATAATTCGGCTCAAAGGGGAATTTGAACGATCCTGTGAGCAGGAGTGCAACGAGGTGGTCGTCGTGGTGCTTACTTCGTCAAGTGGTATCAGAGCCTGATTCTTTCTTGTATATTTCAGGCAGGAGGAGCCAAAAGGAGATAAAATAGTACTCTGATACACTGCATCAGAGTGGTATCAGAATGAGAACTTCACTTGTATATTTCAGGTGAAGCGAGAAGACAAAGGGAGAAGACAAAGTGCTAGAGATTCTGTGGTGATTGGTTGCAGGTAGGCAACAATCAAGAAGATAGTCAGGGAGACTGTAGGAGGATGAAGCTGGAAACACTCTTAGTGCGGAGTGACAATGGCAAGTTCGCTAGGAAAGTAGACAGAGACAACACCATGTTTACTGAAGGCCATAGGCATGCTGGGAGGAAGAGAAAAGAAAAAAATCTTGTATAAATGGTTAAAGAGCTCGCTGAAATAAGGGCAGACATAGAAAAGCTTTAACTGCGGATGCAGTAGAAAGCCAAGCCGAGATAGGTATATGAATGGCCCATGAAGAAGCCGAAGGTAAAATGGCTAGTCAAGGAGTTGATGGTCAGAAGACAACATAGGATGTTAAGAGGATGGATCAGGTATGCTGAAAACTTCAATGGACCAGAAGAGGAAAGGGTTCAGGTATGTGAACCAGAGACTGGGGAAATTCTTGGTGAGGAGAATGAAATGGGATCAACTGAAGATCTCAAGAACTGCCATGAGGGCAGAGAGGAAATTCCAGATTTCTAGGTGGGAAATGAGTTGAGATCACTGCGGGATCTCACAGACTGTCAGGAGGACAACCAGGGAATTTCACATTGCCAGTTGGGCAATGAAATGATGTCACTGCGGGATCTCGAAGACTGCCAGGAGGGCAGCAAAAGCATCTCAGATTGCCAGGTGGGCAGAGATGAGCATTCGAGACTATCTGAAGGTCTCATGGACTCGGAGGTGAGTTCAATTCAGCAAGGACTGCTGATGAAGATGGGATCGGTTGATCTCATAATCTGCCAGGAGGACAGTGAACAGATCCCATATTGCCAAGTGGTCAGGGATGAGCAAGTGAGCTCAGAATTGGATTTAGATCAGCAGATACAGCTAACAGAAGAGGAGGATCTGAGAAATCTTCTGATGATTGGAGGAATCAAAGTACCCCTACCACTTGCCCAGGAGGAGGCAAAAATCGGTGTTGCAGATGCAACAACAACAGAAGGACAACTAGCTAAGACTGTCGCAGAAGAATTGGAGTAGATATCTGAAGTTGCCCAAGAAGGAAAGGAGAATGAGCATTCTGAGGAGTGTCTCAATGCTTTCAGCCAGGAAGCTGAGGAAGCTGCAGCACTGAAGCTGACAACCGTAGAAGCAGAAGAGGATAATGAGCATTCTGAGGAATGGCTCAATATTTTCAGCCAGGAAGCTGAAAAGACTGCAACATGGGAGTTTGCAGCAGAAGAAGAAGAAGAGGAAGACATCATTTGTTTTGCTGATCTGTGGGAACAGGTAGAATCCCTAGAGAGAAGGGTGATGGTGCAGGGCATGCACATCTAATAGGTGAGGTTGGAAGAAGCTTATGAAGAAGGCATGGGAGATCACAGTGATCTGCCCATGTGCCAAAAAAATTTACAGCTAGGGTGACTGCAAAAATAGGACCAGCCACTAGAGCAGCTGGATGCAGCGATCGAGGAGATCAGAACGATGATGTTAGGGTCAACAAGGACTGCCAGCGAGAAGCAGCTGAGCAGAAAGGAAGAAGCAGCAGCAGGAGCAGCAGGAAGATGGAGTGGATGAATAGCTCCAGAGGTTTATTTGGGATCCAGGAGGATTTCCAAAGCTGAGAGATGGGAAGCTCATGAGCGTGAGCTCATGAATTTTTCAGCTGAGGAGTATGATGTAGGAACATCTCTCCACATCAGCCAGCCAGCCAGCCAGCCACGTCAGTGAATTCAAATCGCACATTGAAGAGAGAGGCGCAACCTCATTTGAAATCTGAATTGAATGCAATTAAATGTCTAGGCTATTGAGCTGTGAAGTCGTGCCTTTGCGCAAGCTATAGATAAGGTAGGCCTTTAATGTTTGTAAGGCTGAGATCTAGATCCAGATAGCGGACTAGACATCCATTCAATATAATTGAATAGGGTAGGTATATTGGAGGGAAGTGCTCTAAAATCCCCCTCCTATAAAAAGATGAATTGTATCTCTTTAGTAGTAGTTGATGAGAGGATAGAATCTATGAGTAGAGAGCAGAAGAGAGGATCCGAGACCTTGTTACAGGCCGTGCTCAAGAATGCTTTGTACAAACAGGCATTTTCCATTTTAATATAAAC
This sequence comes from Picea sitchensis, assembly GCA_010110895.2. Taxonomy (NCBI): domain Eukaryota; kingdom Viridiplantae; phylum Streptophyta; class Pinopsida; order Pinales; family Pinaceae; genus Picea; species Picea sitchensis. Next base: position 65,751 of record SNQJ01S0044456.1, on the reverse strand, counting down.
AGAATCAGTTTTTCCTTCATGTATTTCTATGTTATGTGGATGTCTGTGAGTGTTCTCTATATGCTATAGATGTATGTTGTTATCGTTCATTTGCAGGGGTGCATTTGATTTCAGGTGAAGGTCTTTGAGGTTTCATGCCATGAGGGCGTGACAAAGTACTGCAGTCTCTGAATATCAGTGCACTGAGGTTGCACTTTTGAACTCTGCAGATTCAGACAAAGACGTGTTGTGGCACAAGAACTGGAATCAACAACTCAGGGAAGACCTCAAGGTTACTGAACACCTTGGAGGTAAGGCTGTGAGGGAAAAACACAGTTGCAGACATAATCTATGAGGAGTTCTGTGGATCTCTTCCAAGTGGTCATTGAGCATATGGATAATGGTGCATTGAGAAAAACTCTGTTGTGAGTTTAGAAAGAGAACCAGAATCACTGAGGATTCTGAGAGATCTGCCAGGTGGGCATTGAGCAGGTGAGAGGAGGACACAGAAGACAGAACTGCTAAACTTTCTGTGGAAGAATACTCTGCCAGGTGGGCATAGAGGCATTGTGCAGACAGGCACAGAGAGGAGAAGATAATTCTTTGAGTTTTTTATTTAGAGGAAGAATCCACTGAGGGATCTTCACAGGGTTGTTGAATACCCTGTTAGACTCAGCAAGAGGTTGCTTGAGTAGAAGGATAGCCAGGAGGGCATCCAAATATTCTCCATTTGAGGGAGAAGAAAGATAAAATCCCTTAGGGGTATGAGTACTTGCAGAAGCTCAGGAGAGATAGAACTTTTGTGTGCGTGAAGACTCTACAGAGGCACAGAAGTCAAAGAATCCTTCAAGGATTCGAAGGGAGTAAAATCTCAGGAGGAACAACGTCGTGGAGAACGCAGCTGAACTCGAAGTCGAGAGCTCGCAGGAAGAAATTAGACAAAGGTCGAGGCCTTTGGGAACTTGGAGTTTTTCCAAGGGCAGGAAGAAAGTGTGCAATCTCAGAAAGAAGCATGTTGGTCACTATAATTGCTTAATTAATTTTAAACAACCCAGTGAGACATAAATTATCAAACCAGGGAAGTCTTTTGTTTCAAAGATAGCCACGCACTATATATGCTCAATTCCAAAAGCACTTAGTGTTGTAGTAAAGAAATTCACACT
>SNQJ01S0044456.1:14783-64599 GCA_010110895.2 Picea sitchensis | reverse complement strand
GTGATGTAAAATATCATGCAAAACAGATTAGACATGTAGTGATGAGAAAGGACGTTGTATACCTTGGAATGATCAGATGAAATGATAGTATAAGTCTAAATACAGGTGATCGAGGGTATAATAATGGAAAAAAGTATGGGCAAAAAGGTACAATATGTGGTCCTAATAGAGCAGAGCCGTCGTCAGATCGGCTGGAGAAGGAGATCTGGACCGTTGGTTTCTACATCCAGGGAGCACCAGAGAAAGTATATAGAAAGGGGAGATCAACAACCATTGGATCTCATTCAGAAATCCCGTCAGCCGTTGGATCGGGTGAAGATGCTCAGAGTTTAGTCTCTGGAGTGTGCGCAGAAGAACGAATCTAGACCGTCGGATCTTGGTCCAAATACCCGACAGCCTTCGGATCTGTCGAGATTTGCACGGAGCTTAAACCTTCGTGAACAACAGAGGAGAAATCCCGATGAGAGGCATGACCATCGGGATATCAAGACTTCGTCGATCGGGAAATCGGGAGTCTCGAAGACAGGAGATCGGGGATTCCCATAGGAAAAGTCCTGGGAACGATCTTAGTCGTCCATTTGAGGAGACACGTGGCAGAGACTGAGCGACCCGTCGGTATAGCGACTACCGGGGTTTTGAGTTGACAGAGGATTCTGTCATCAGAGCTTCGAAAACTCCGAAACAACGAGATTGGATCAGGGTCGTCCATTAGTTGGGGACACATGGCGGAGATCCAGACTATCGGGGGAAGTCCCGATAGGAAGTCAAGTAGGCGTATCGTGGTTCGGCGTTTCGCGAATCCTGAGAGCAAGACTTTCGGAGCATCAGAAGTTGCGAAATCACTAGAGGCAATCAGGACCGCCCATCTTGAAGGGACGCGTGCCAGCGAGAGAAGCCTTCGGCAAAGGTCAAGATAGGAGGATCACATCGGGAAATCATGAGTCGGGATATCAGAAATCCCGTGGACAAAGTGTCCTTGCATTTCGGCATTAGGAAGTCCGAAACCCCGACAAGGAGGAAAGTTCCATTGTCGGGCCAACTGTCAGCATAGCGGAGAATCGAATTTTAAGAGATCGGGGAAGTCAAGGGCAAAAGCACTTCGGCATTTGAAGTCTCGAAACCCCGAGGGAGATCTAGAGCCATTGGTTTTAGTGACCGATCACAGTCGTTGATTGTGTTTTACGGTGGAAGGGCATCCTAGTGATGTCATATTGGGATTCGAAGAATTGAGAATCCTGATGACACGACGTTTATGCATTTCGGCATTGCGATGTCTGAAACCCTGATAGGAGACAAGGATGCGGTCTTGTGAGATAACGGTCATGTGGGCCAAGAGTCTAGCCAGAAGGGGCTAAGGGACAAAAATGGGGAATTGACTCATCGGAGATCGGGAGATCACGAGGATAGAGGTTCGTGACATCAAGGGTCACGAAACCCCCGAAACCCAAAATTAAATCGGGAAAAGGTCACAGGCGTGTTCAGAGGCCGTGACAGGGAAGAGAGAAGGACCTGTGGATCGGGTTTTCGTCAGGGATTATAGCAGGGAATCGAAAGAGCTAATTTGGCTCAAAGTGGAATTTGAACGATCCTGTGAGCAGGAGCGCGACAAGGTGGTGGTCATGGCGCTTACTGCGTCAGGTGGTATCAGAGCCTGATTCTTGCTTGTATATTTCAAGCAGGAGGAGGCAGAAGGAGATAAAAGAGTACTCTGATACACTGCGTCAGAGTGGTATCAGAACGGGGACTTTACTTGTATATTTCAGGTGAAGAGAGAAGACAAAGGGAGAAGACAGAGCGCAAGAGACTCTGTGGTGATTGGTTGCAGGTAGGGAGAAATCAAGAAGACAGTCAGGGAGACTGTAGGAGGATGAAGTTGGAAACACTCTTAGAGCAGAGTGACAGTGACAAGTTTGCTAGGAAAGAGGACAGAGACAACACCATGGTTACTGAAGGCCATAGGCATGCTGGGAGGAAGAGCAAAGCAAAAAATCTTGTAGAAATGGATAAAGAGCTCTCTGAAATAAGGGAAGACATAGAAAAGCTTGAACTGCGGATGCAGCAGAAATCCAAGCCGAGATGGGTATATGAATGGCCCATGAAGAAGGCGAAGGTAAAATGGCCAGTCAAGGAGTTGATGGTCAGAAGACAGCATAGATTGTTAAGAGGATGGATGAGGTATGCTGAAAACTTCAATGGACCAGAAGAGGAAAGGGTTCAGGTATGTGAACCAGAGACTGGGGACATTCTTGGTGAGGAGAATGAAATGGGATCAACTGAAGATCTCAAGAACTGCCATGAGGGCAGAGAGGAAATTCCATATTTCTAGGTGGGCAACGAGTTGATATCACTGCAGGATCTCATAGACTGTTAGGAGGACAGCCAGGGAATTTCACATTGCCAACTGGGAAATGAAATGAGGTTGCTGCGGGATCTCGAAGACTTCCAGGAGGGCAGTGGAAGCATCTCAGATTTCCAGGTGGGAAGAGATGAGAATTCGAGACTATCTGAAGGTATCATGGACTCGGAGGTGAGTTCAATTCAACAAGGAGTGTTGATGAATATGGGATCGGCTGATCTCATAATCTGCCAGGAGGACAGTGAACAGATCCCATATTTCCAAGTGGTCAGGGATGAGCAAGTGAGCTCAGAATTGGATTTAGATCAGTAGATGCAGCTGACAAAAGAGGAGGATCTGTGAAATATTCTGATGATTGGAGGGATCGAAGTACCCCTACCACTTGCCCAGGAGGAGGTAGAAAACTGTGTTGCAGATGCAACAACAACGGAAGGACAACTAGCTGAGACTGTCGCAGAAGAATTGGAGCAGATATCTGAAGCTTCCCCAGAAGGAAAGGAGAATGATCATTCTGAGGAGTGTCTCAATGCTTTCATCCAGGAAGCTAAGGAAGCTACATCACTGAATCTGAAAGCAGTAGAAGCAAAAGAGGATAATGAGCATTCTGAGGAATGGCTCAATATTTTCAGCCAGGAAGCTAAAAAGACTGCAACATGGGAGTTTACAGTAGCAGAAGAAGAAGAGGCAGACAACATTTGTTTTGTTGATCTGTGGGAACAAGTAGAATCCCTGGAGAGAAGGGTGAGGGTGTAGGGCATGCACATCCAATAGGTGAGGTTGGAAGAAGATGATGAAGAAGGCATGGGAGATCACAGTGATCTTCCCATGTGCCAAAAAAATTTGCAGCTGGGGAGACTACAAAAACAGGACCAGCCACTGCAGCAGCTGGATGCAGCGATTGAGGAGATCAAAAGGCTGATGTTAGGGTCAACAAGTACTGCCAATGAGGAGCAGCTGAGCAGAAATGAAGAAGCAGCAACAGGAAGATGGAGAGGATGAACAGCTCCAGAGGTTTATTTGGGATCCAGGAGGATTTCCAAAGCTGAGAGATGGGAATCTCATGAGCGGGAGCTCATGAATTTTGCAGCTGAGGAGTATGATGCAAGAGAATCTCTCCACATTAGCTAGCCAGCCATCCAGCCACGTCAACAAATTCAAATTGCGCGTTGAAGAGAGAGGCGTAGCCTCATTTGAAATATGAATTGAATGTAATTAAATGTCTAGGCTCTTGAGCTGTGAAGCCGTGCCTTTTCACAGGCTGTAGATAAGGTAGGACTTTAATGTTTGTAAGGCTGAGATCTAGATCCAGATAGCGGACTAGACAACCCATTCAATGTAATTGAATAGGGTAGGTAGATTGGAGGGAAGCGTTCTAAGAGCCCCCTCATGTAAAAATATGAATTGTATCTCTTTAGTAGTAGTTGACGAGATGATAGAATCTACGAGTAGAGAGCAGAAGAGAGGAGTCGAGACCTTGTTATAGGTCATGCTCAGGAATGCTTTGTACAAACAGGCATTTTCCATTTTAATATAAACAGAAGCAGTTTTTCCTGCATGTATTTTTGTGTTATGTGGATGTATGTGAGTGTTCTCTATATGCTATAGATGTATGTTGTTATCATGCATTTGCAGGAGTGCATTTGATTTCAGGTGAAGGTCTTTGAGGTTTCATGCCATGAGGGCGTGACAGAGTACTACGGTCTCTGAATACCAGTGCACTGAGGTTGCACTTCTGAACTCTGCGGATTCAGACAAAGACGTGTTGCGACACAAGAACTGGAATCAACAACTCAGGGAAGACCTAAAGGTTACTAAACACCTTGGAGGTAAGGCTGTGAGGGAAAAACACAGTTGCAGACATAATATCTGAGGAGTTCTGTGGAGCTCTGCCAAGTGGGCATTGAGCATATGCACAATGGTGCATTGAGAAGAACTCTGTTGTGAGTTCAGAAAGAGAACCAGAATCACTGGGGATTCTGAGAGCTCTGCCAAGTGGGCATTGAGCAGGTGAAAGGAGGACACAAAAGACATAATTGTTGAATGTTCTGTGGAAGAATACTCTGTCAGGTGGGCATAGATACATTTTGCAGACATGCACAGAGAGGAGAAGAGAACTCTTTGAGTTCTGTATTTAGAGGAAGAATTCACTGAGAGATCTTCACTGGGTTGTTGAATACCCTGTTAGACTTAGCAAGAGGTTGCTTGAGCAGAAGGATAGCCAGGAGGGCATCCAAATATTCTCCATTTGAGGGAGAAGAAAGATAAAACCCCTTAGGGGTCTGAATACTTGCAGAAGCTCAGGAGAGATAGCACTTTTGTGTGCGTGAAGACTCTACAGAGGCACATAAGTCAAAGAATCCTTCAAGGATTTGAAGGGAGTAAAAGATCAAGAGGAGCAACGTCATGGAGAACGCAGGAAAACATGAAGTCGAGAGCTCGCAGGAAGGAATTAGACAAAGGTTGAGGCCTTTGGGAACTTGGAGTTTTTCCAAGGGCAGGAAGAAAGTGTGCAAGTTCAGAAGGGAGCACAGTCGGCGCCAGATCGGCTGGAGAAGGAGATCTGGACCATTGGTTTCTACGGCCAGGGAGCACTAGAGCAAGTATATAGAAGGGGCAAATTGACAACCGTTGGATCTTATTAAGAAATACCTTCAGCCATTGGATCGGGTGAAGATGCTCGGAGTTTAGTCTCTGGAGTGTGCACAGAAGAATGCATCCAGACCGTCGGATCTTGGTCCAAATACCCAACAGCCTTCAGATCAGTCGAGAGTTGCACGGAGCTTAAACCTTTGTGAACAGCAGAGGAGAAATCCCGACGAGAGGCGTGACCATCGGGATATTGGGACTTCGTCGATCGGGAATTCAGGAGTCTCGAAGACAAGAGATCAGGGATTCCCATAGGAAAAGTCTCAGGAATGATCTAAGTCATCCATTTGAGGAGACATGTGGCGGAGACCGAGCGACCCGTTAGTATAGCGACTACCGTGGTTTTGAGTTGACAGAGGATTCTGCCATCGGAGCTTCAAAAACTCTGAAACAACGAGATTGGATCAGGGTCGTCCATTAGTTGGGGACATGTGACGGAGATCCAGACTATCGGGGGAAGACCCGATAGGAAGTCAAGTAGGCGTATCGGGGTTCGACATTTCGCGAATCCTAAGAGAAAGACTTTCGAAGCATCAGAAGTCTCGAAATCGTGAGAGGCAATCAAGACCGCCCATATTCAAGGGACACGTGGCAGTGAGCGAAGCCTTCGGGAAAGGTCACGATAAGAGGATCACATTGGGAAATCACGAGTCGGGATATCGGAAATCCCGTGTACAAAGTGTCCTTGCATTTCGGCATTAGGAAGTTTGAAACCCCGATAAGGAGGAAAGTTCCATCATGGGGCCAACTGTCAGCATAGCAGAGAATCGACTTTCGAGAGATCGGGGAAGTCAAGGGGAAAATCACTTCGGCATTTGAAGTCGCGAAACCCCGAGGAAGATCTGGAGCCGTTGGTTTTAGTGACCGATCACAGTTGTTGATTGTGTTTTACGGTGGAAGGCCATCCTAGTGATGTCATATCGGGATTTGGAGAATCGGGAATCCTGATGACACGGGGTTTATACATTTTGGAATTGCGATGTCCGAAACCCCGATAGGAGACAAGGCTGCGGTCTTGTGAGATAACGGTCATGTGGGCCAAGAGTCTAGCCAGAAGGGGTTAAGGGCCAAAAATGGGGAATTGACTCATCGGAGATCGGGAGATCGCGAGGACAGAGGTTCATCACATCAAGGGTCACGAAACCCCAAAACCCGAAATTAAATCGGGAAAGGGTCACAGGTGCGTGCAGAGGCCGTGACAGGGAAAAGAGAAGGACCTGTGGATCGGGTTTTCGTTAAGGATTCCAGCAGGGAATCGAAAGAGCTAATTTTGCTCAAAGGGGAATTTGAACGATCCTGTGAGCAGGAGCGCGACGAGGTGGTGGTCGTGGTGCTTACTGCGTCAAGTGGTATCAGAGCCTGATTCTTTCTTGTATATTTCAGGCAGGAGGAGGCAGAAGGAGATAAAAGAGTACTCTGATACACTACGTCAGAGTGGTATCAGAACAGGAAATTCACTTGTATATTTCATGTGAAGCGAGAAGACAAAGGGAGAAGACAGAGCGCTAGAGAATCTGTGGTGATTGGTTGCAGGTAGGAAACAATCAAGAAGACAGTTAGGGAGACTGTAGGAGGATGAAGCTGGAAACACTCTTAGTGCGCAGTGACAACGGTAGGTTTGCTAGGAAAGCGGACAGAGACAACACCATGGTTACTGAAAGCCATAGGCATGCTGGGAGGAAGAGAAAAGAAGAAAAGCTTGCAAAAATGGATAAAGAGCTCGCTGAAATATGGACAGACATAGAAAAGCTTGAACTGCGGATGCAGCAGAAAGCCAAGCCGAGATGGGTATATGAATGGCCCATGAAGAAGCCGAAGGTAAAATGGCCAGTCAAGGAGTTTATGGTTAGAAGACAACGTAGGTTGTTAAGAGGATGGATGAGCTATGCTGAAAACCTCAATTGACTAGAAGAGGAAAGGGTTCAGGTATGTGAACCAGAGACTGGTGGCATTCTTGGTGAGGAGAATGAAATGGGATCAACTGAAGATCTCAAGAACTGCCATGAGGGCATAGAGGAAATTCCAGATTTCTAGGTGGGAAACGAGTTGATATTACTGTGGGATCTCACAGACTGTTAGGAGGACAGCCAGGGAATTTCACATTGCCAGCTGGGCAATGAAATGAGGTCGCTGCGGGATCTCAAAGACTGCCAGGAGGGCAGTGGAAGCATCTCAGATTGCCAGGTGGGAAGAGATGAGCATTCGAGACTATCTGAAGGTCTCATGGAGTCATAGGTGAGTTCAATTCAACAAGGAGTGTTGATGAAGATGGGATCGGTTGATCTCATAATCTTCCAGGAGGACAATGAACATATCAAGTGAGCTCAGAATTGGATTTAGATCATCAGATGCAGCTGACAGAAGAGGAGGATCTGAGAAATATTTTGATGATTGGAGGGATCAAAGTACCCCTACCACTTTCCCAGGAGGAGGCAAAAATTTGTGTTGCAGATGCAACAACAATAGAAGGACAGCTAGCTGAGACTATCGCAGAAGAATTGCAACAGATATTTGAAGCTACCCAAGAAGGAAAGGAGAATGAGCATTCTGAGGAGTGTCTCAATTCTTTCAACCAGGAAGTTGAGGAAGATGCAGCACTGAAGCTGACAGCAGTAGAAGCAGAAGAGGATAATGAGCATTCTGAGGAATGGCTCAATATTTTCAGCCAGGAAGCTGAAAAGACTGCAACATGGGAGTTTGTAGCAGAAGAAGAAGAAGAGGGAGACAACATTTTTTTTGTTTATATATGGGAACAGGTAGAAGCCCTGGAGAGAAGGGTGAGGGTGCAGGGCGTGCACATCCACCAGGTGAGGTTGGAAGAAGCTGATGAAGAAGGCATGGGAGATCACAGTGATCTGCCCATGTGCCAAAACAATTTGCAGCTGGGGATACTGCAAAACCAGGACCAGCCACTGGAGTAGCTAGATGTAGCGATCGAGGAGATCAGAAGGCTTATGTTGGGGTCAACAAGGACTACTAGCGAGGAGCAGCTGAGAAGAAAGGAAGAAGTAGCAGCAGCAGCAACAACAGGAAGATGGAGCGGATGAACAACTCCAGAGGTTTATTTGGGATCCAAGAGGATTTCCAAAGTTGAGAGATCGAAATCTCATGAGCGTGAACTCATGAATTTTGTAGCTGAGGAGTATGATGCAGGAGCATCTCTCCACATCATCCAGCCAGCCAGCCAGCCACGTCAGGGAATTCAAATCGCGTGTTGAAGAGAGAGGCGCAGCCTCATTTGAAATATGAATTGAATGTAATTAAATGTCTAGGCTCTTGAGTTGTGAAGTCGTGCCTTTGCGCAGGCTGTAGATAAGGTAGGCCTTTAATGTTTGTAAGGCTGAGATCTAGATCCAGATAGCGGATTAGACAACCCATTCAATGTAATTGAAAAGGGTAGGTAGATTGGAGGGAAGCGCTCTAAGAGCCCCCTCATGTAAAATGATGAATTGTATCTCTTTAGTAGTAGTTTACGAGAGGATAGAATCTGTGAGTAGAGAGCATAAGAGAGGAGCTGAGACCTTGTTACAGGTCGTGCTCAGGAATGCTTTGTACAAATGGCATTTTCCATTTTAATATAAACAGAAGCAGTTTTTCCTGCATGTATTTCTGTGTTATGTGGATGTCTGTGAGTGTTCTCTATATGCTGTAGATGTATGTTGTTATCGTGCATTTGAAGGGGTGCGTTTGATTTCAGGTGAAGGTCTTTGAGGTTTCATTCCATGAGGACATGACAGAGTACTGTGGTCTCTGAATACCAGTGCACTGAGGTTGCACTTCTGAACTCTGCGGATTCAGACAAAGACGTGTTGCGGCACAAGAACTGGAATCAACAACTCAGGGAAAACCTCAAGGTTACTAAACACCTTGGAGGTAAGGCTGTGAGGGAAAAACATAGTTGCAAACATAATCTCTGAGGAGTTCTGTGGAGCTTTGCCAAGTGGGCATTCAACATATGTACAATGGTGCATTGAGAAGAACTCTGTTGTGAGTTTAGAAAGAGAACCAGAATCACTGAGGATTCTGTGAGCTCTGCCAAGTGGGCATTGAGCAGGTGAAAGGAGGACAAAGAAGAAAGAACTGTTGAACGTTCTGTGGAAGAATACTCTTCTAGGTGGGCATAGAGACATTGTGCAGACAGGCACAGAGAGGAGAAGAGAACTCTTTGAGTTCTCTATTTAGAGGAGGAATCCACTGAGGGATCTTCGTAGGGTTGCTGAATATCCTGTTAGACTCAGCAAGAGGTTGCTTGAGAAGAAGGATAGCCAGGAGGGAATCCAAATATTCTCCATTTGAGGGAGAAGAAAGATAAAATCCCTTAGGTGTTTGAGTACTTGTAGAAGCTCAGGAGATATTGCAATTTTGCATGCGTGAAGACTCTACAGAGGCGCAAAAGTCAAAGAATCCTTCAAGGATTCGAAGGGAGTAAAAGCTCAGGAGGAACAGTGTCGTGGAGAAGGCAGGTGAACTCGAAATTGAGAGCTCACAAGAAGGAATTAGACAAAGGTCGACGCCTTTGGGAACTTGGAGTTTTTCCAAGGGCAGGAAGAAAGTGTGAAATCTCAGAAGGGAGCACAACCACCATTAGATTGGCTGGAGAAGGAGATCTGGACCGTTGGTTTCTATGTCCAGGGAGCACCAGAGAAAGTATATAGAAGGGGGAGATCGACAACCATTGGATCTCATTCAGAAATCCCATCAGCCGTTGGATTGGGTGAAGATGCTCGGAGTTTAGTCTCTGGAGTGTCCGCAGAAGAACGGATCTAGACCGTCGGATATTGGTCCAAATACCTGACAGCCTTTGGATCTGTCGAGAGTTGCACGGAGCTTAAAACTTCGTGAACAACAGAGGAGAAATCCCGAAGAGAGGCGTGACCATCGGGATATTGGGACTTCATTGATCGGGAAATCGGGAGTCTCGAAGATAGGAGATCAGAGATTACCATAGGAAAAGTCCCGGGAACGATCTGAACCGTCCATTTGAGGAGACACATGGCGGAGACCGAGCGACCCGTCGTTATAGCGACTACCAAGGTTTTGAGTTGACAGAGGATTCTTTCATCGGAGCTTTGAAAACTCCAAAACAACGAGATTGGATCAGGGTCGTCCATTAGTTGGGGACACGTGGTGGACATCCAGACTATAGGGAGAAGTCCCGATAGGAAGTCAAGTAGGCGTATCGGGGTTCGGTGTTTCGCGAATCCTGAGAGAAAGACTTCCGGAGCATCAGAAGTTGCGAAATCGCGAGAGGCAATCAGGATCGCCCATCTTGAAGGGACACGTGGCAGCCAGTGAAGCCTTCATGAAAGGTCACGATAGGAGGATCACATCGGGAAATTGTGAGTCGGGATATCCAAAATCCCATGGACAAAGTGTCCTTGCATTTTGGGATTAGGAAGTCCGAAACCCCGACAAGGAGGAAAGTTCCATCATGGGGCCAACTGTCAACATAGAGGAGAATCGGCTTTCGAGAGATCGAGGAAGTCAAGGGAAAAAGCACTTCGGCATTTGAAGTCGCGAAACCCCGAGGGAGATCTAGAGCCATTGGTTTTAGTGACCGATCACAGTCGTTGATTGTGTTTTACGATGGAAGGGCATCTTAGTGATATCATATTGGGATTCAAAGAATTGGGAATCTTGATGACATAAGGTTTATGCATTTCGGCATTGCGATGTCCGAAACCTCGATAGGAGACATGGCTGCGGTCTTGTGAGATAAAGGTCATGTGGGCCAAGAGTCTAGCTAGAAGGAGCTAAGGGCCAAAAATGGGGAATTGAATCATCGGAGATCGAGAGATCGCGAGGACATAGGTTCATGACAGCAAGGGTCATGAAACCCTGAAACCCGAAATTAAATCGGGAAAAGGTCACAGGCGCGTGTAGAGGTCGTGAGAGGGAAAAGAGAAGGACTTGTGGATCGGGTTTTCGTCAAGGATTCCAGCAAGGAATCAAAAGAGATAATTCGGCTCAAAGGGGAACTTGAACAATCCTGTGAGAAGGAGTGCGACGAGGTGGTGGTCGTGGTGCTTACTGCATCAAGTGGTATCAGAGCCTGATCCTTGCTTGTATATTTCAGGCAGGAGGAGGCAGAAGGAGATAAAAGAGTACTCTGATACACTATGTCAGAGTGGTATCAGAACAGGAACTTCACTTGTATATTTCAGGTGAAGCGAGAAGACAAAGGGATAATACAAAGCGCTAGAGACTCTGTGGTGATTGGTTGCAGGTAGGCAACAATCAAGAAGACAGTTAGGGAGATTGTAGGAGGATGAAGCGAAAACACTTTTAGGGCGGAGTGACAACGGTAGGTTTGCTAGGAAAGCAGACAGAGACAACACCATGGTTACTGAAGTCCATAGGCATGCTGGGAGGAAGAGAAAAGCATAAAAGCTTGCAGAAATGGATAAAGAGCTAGCTAAAATAAGGGCAGACATAGAAAAGCTTGAACTGCGAATGCAGTAGAAAGCCAAGCCGAGATGGGTATATGAATGGCGCATGAAGAAGTCGAAGGTAAAATGGTCAATCAAGGAGTTGATGGTCAGAAGACAACATAGACTATTAAGAGGATGGATGAGGTATGCTGAAAATCTCAATGGACCAGAAGAGGAAAGGATTCAGGTATGTGAACCAGAGATTGGGGACATTCTTCGTGAGGAGAATGAAATGGGATCAATTGTAGATCTCAAGAAATTCCATGAGGGTAGAGAGGAAATTCCAGATTTCCAGGTGGGCAATGAGTTGAGATCACTGCGGGATCTCACAGACTGTCAGGAGGACAACAAGGGAATTTCACATTGCCAGCTGGGAAATGAAATGAGGTCACTGCGGGATCTTGAAGACTGCCAGGAGGGCAGTGGAAGCATCTCATATTGCCAGGTGGGAAGAGATGAGCATTCAAGACTATCTGAAGGTCTCATGGACTCAGAGGTGAGTTCAATTCAGAAAGGAGTGCTGATGAAGATGGGATCGGTTGATCCCATAATCTGCCAGGAGGATAGTGAACAAATCCCATATTGCCAAGTGGTCAGGGATGAGCAAGTGAGCTCAGAATTGGATTTAGATCAACAGATGCAGCTGACATAAGAGGAGGATCTAAGAAATATTCTAATGATTGGAGGGATCGAAGTACCCCTACCACTTTCCCAGGAGGAGGCAGAAATCTGTGTTGCAGATGCAACAACAACAGAAGGACAGCTAGCTGAGACTGTCGCAGAAGAATTGGAGAAGATATCTGAAGCTGCCCAAGAAGGAAAGGAGAATGAGCATTCTGAGGAGTGTCTCAATGCTTTTAGCTAGGAAGATGAGGAAGCTGCAGGACTGAAGCTGACAGTAGTAGAAGCAGAAGAGGATAATGAGCATTCTGACTAATGGCTCAATATTTTCATCTAGGAAGCTAAAAAGACTGCAACATGGGAGTGTGCAGCAGAAGAAGAAGAAGTGGCAGACACCATTTATTTTTCTGATCTGTGGGAATAGGTAGAATCCCTGGAGAGAAGGGTGAGGGTGCAGGGTGTGCACATCCAACATGTGAGGTTGGAAGAAGCTGATGAAGAAGGCATGGAAGATCACAGTGATCTGCCAATGTGCCAAAAAAAATTGCAGCTGGGGAGACTGCAAAAACAGGACCAACCACTGGAGCAACTGGATGCAGCGATCGAGGATATCAAAAGGCTAATGTTAGGGTCAACAAGGACTGCAAGCGAGGAGCAGCTGAGAAGAAAGGAAGAATCAGCAGCAGCAGGAAGATGGAGCGGATGAATAGATCCAAAGGTTTATTTGGGATCCAGGAGGATTTCCAAAGCTGAGAGATGGGAAGCTCATGAGAAGGAGCTCATGAATTTTGCAGCTGAGGAGTATGATGCAGGAGCATCTCTCCACATCAGCCATCTAGCCAGCCATCCACATCAGTGAATTCAAATCGCGCGTTGAAGAGAGAGGTGCAGCTTCATTTGAAATATGAATTGAATGTAATTAAATGTCTAGGCTGTTGAGCTGTGAAGCCGTGCCTTTGCACAGGCTGTAGATAAGGTAGGCCTTTAATATTTGTAAGGCTGAGATCTAGATCCAGATAGCGGACTAGATAGCCCATTCAATGTAATTGAATAGGGTAGGTAGATTGGAAGGAAGTGCTCTAACAGCCCCCTGATGTAAAAAGAAGAATTGTATCTCTTTAGTAGTAGTTGATGAGAGGATAGAATCTACGAGTAGAGAGTAGAAGAGAGGAGCCAAGACCTTGTTACAGGCCGTGCTCAACAACACTTTGTACAAAGAGGCATTTTCCATTTTAATATAAACAAAAGCAGTTTTTCCTGCATGTATTTCTGTGTTATGTGGATGTCTGTGAGTGTTCTCTATATTTTGTAGATGTATGTTGTTATCGTGCATTTTCAGGGGTGCGTTTGATTTCAGGTGAAGGTATTTGAGGTTTCATTCCGTGAGGGTGTGATAGAGTACTGCGGTCTCTGAGTACCAGTGCACTGAGGTTACACTTCTGAACTCTGCGGATTCAGACAAAGACGTGTTGCGGCACAAGAACTGGAATCAACAACTCAGGGAAGACCTCAAGGTTACTAAACACCTTGGAGGTAAGGCTATGAGGGAAAATCACTGTTGCAGACATAATCTATGAGGAGTTATGTGGAGCTCTGCCAAGTGGGCATTGAGCATATGCACAATGGTGCATTGAGAAGAGCTCTATTGTGAGTTCAGAAATAGAACCAGAATCACTAAGGATTCTGAGAGCTCTGCCAGGTGGGCATTGAGCAGGTGAAAGGAGGACACAGAAGACAAAACTGTTGAACGTTTTGTGGAAGAATACTCTGCCAGGAGGGCATAGAGACATTGTGCAGATAGGCACAGAGAGGAGAAGAGAACTCTTTGAGTTCTATATTTAGAGGAAGAATCCACTGAGGGATCTTCACAGGGTTGCTGAATACCCTGTTAGACTCAGCAAGAGGTTGCTTGAGCAGAAGGATAGCCAGGAGGGCATCCAAATATTCTCCATTTGAGGGAGAAGAAAGATAAAATCCCTTAGGGGTCTGAGTACTTGTAGAATCTCAGGAGAGATAACACTTTTGCATGCATGAAGACTCTACAGAGGCACATAAGTCAAAGAATCCTTCATGGATTCGAAGGGAGTAAAATCTCAGGAGGAACAATGTCGTGGAGAACACAGGAGAACTCGAAGTTGAGAGCTCACAGGAAGGAATTAGACAAAGGTCGAGGCCTTTGGGAACTTGGAGTTTTTCCAAGGGTAGGAAGAAAGTGTGCAAGCTTAGAAGGGAGCATAGCTGCCGTCAGATCGGTTGGAGAAGGAGATCTGGGACGTTGGTTTCTACGTCCAAGGAGCACCAGAGCAAGTATATAGAAGGGGGACATCGAAAGTCATTGGATCTCATTCAAAAATCCCGTCAACCGTTGGATCGGGTGAAGATGCACGAGATTAGTCTCTGGAGTGTGTGCAGAAGAATGGATCTAGACCGTCGGATCTTGGTCCAAATACCCGACAGCCTTCGGATCTGTCGAGAGTTGCACAGAGCTTAAAACTTCGTGAACAACAGAGGAGAAATCCCGACGAGAGGTGTGACCATCGGGATATTGGGACTTTGTCGATTGGGAAATCGGGAGTCTCGAAGACAAGAGATCAGGGATTCCCATAGGAAAAGTCCCGGGAAGGATC
This sequence comes from Picea sitchensis, assembly GCA_010110895.2. Classification (NCBI taxonomy): domain Eukaryota; kingdom Viridiplantae; phylum Streptophyta; class Pinopsida; order Pinales; family Pinaceae; genus Picea; species Picea sitchensis. The sequence goes on along the minus strand of SNQJ01S0044456.1, from coordinate 49,918 downwards.
TAAGTCGTCCGTTTGAGGAGACACGTGGCGGAGACCGAGCGACCCATCGGTATAGCGACTGCCAGGGTTTTGAGTTGACAGAGGATTCTGTCATCGGAGCTTCGAAAACTCCGAAACAACGAGATTGGATCAGGGCCGTCCATTAGTTGGGTACACGTGGCGGAGATCCAGACTATCAGGGGAAGTCCCGATAGGAAGTCAAGTAGGCGTATCGGGGTTCGGGGTTTCGCGAATCTTGAGAGCAAGACTTCAAGAGCATTAGAAGTCGCAAAATTGCGAGAGGCAATCAGGACCGCCCATCTTGAAGGGACGCATGGCAGCGAGCGAAGCCTTCGGGAAAGGTCACGATAGGAGGATCACATCGAGAAATCGCGAGTCGGGATATCGGAAATCCCGTGGACAAAGTGTCCTTGCATTTCGGAATTAGGAAGTCCAAAACCCCGACAAGGAGGAAAGTTCCATCGTGGGGCCAGCTGTCAGCATAGCGGAGAATCGGCTTTCGAGAGATCGGGGAAGTCAAGGGAAAAATCACTTCGGCATTTGAAGTCGCGAAACCCCGAGGGAGATCTGGAGCCATTGCTTTTAGTGACCGATCACAGTCGTTGATTGTGTTTTACAATGGAAGGGAATACTAGTGATGTCATATCGGGATTTGGAGAATCGGGAATCCTAATGACACGGGGTTTATGCATTTCGACATTGCGATGTCCAAAACCCCGATAGGAGACAAGGCTGCGGTCTTGTGAGATAACGGTCATGTGGGCCAAGAGTCTAGCCAGAAGGGGCTAAGGGCCAAAAATGGGGAATTGACTCATCGAAGATCGGGAGATCACGAGGACAGAGGTTTGTGACATCAAGGGTCACGACACCCCGAAACCAGAAATTAAATTGGAAAAAGGTCACAGACGCGTGCAGAGGTCGTGACATGGAAAAGAGAAGGACCTATGGATCGGGTTTTCGTCAGGGATTCCAGTAGGGAATCGAAAGATATAATTCGGCTCAAAGGGGAATTTGAACAATCCTGTGAGAAGGAGCGCGACAAGGTGGTGGTCGTGTTGCTTACTGCATCAAGTGGTATCAGAGCCTGATTCTTTCTTGTATATTTCAGGCAGGAGGAGGCAGAAGGAGATAAAAGAGTACTCTGATACACTGTGTCCGAGTGGTATCAGAACGGGAAGTTCACTTGTATATTTCAGGTGAAGCGAGAAGACAAAGGGAGAAGATAGAGCACTAGAGACTCTGTGGTGATTGGTTGCAGGTAGGCAACAATCAAGAAGACAGTCAGGGAGACAGTAGGAGGATGAAGCCGAAACACTCTTAGTGTGGAGTGACAGTGGTAGGTTTGCTATGAAAGAAGACATAAACAACACCATGGTTACTGAAGGCCATAGGCATGCTGGGAGGAAGAGAAAAGCAGAAAAGCTTGCAGAAATGGATAAAGAGCTCGCTGAGATAAGGGCAGACATAGAAAAGATTGAACTACGAATGTAGCAGAAAGCCAAGCCGAGATGGGTATATGAATGGCGCATGAAGAAGGCGAAGGTAAAATGGCCATTCAAGGAGTTGATGGTCAGAAGACAGCATAGACTGTTAAGAGGATGGATGAGGTATGCTGAAAATCTCAATGGACCAGAAAATGAAAGGATTCAAGTATGTGAACCAGAGACTGGGGACATTCTTGGTTAGGAGAATGAAATGGGATCAACTGAAGATCTCAAGAACTTCCATGAGGGTAGAGAGGAAATTCCAGATTTCTAGGTGGGCAATGAGTTGAGATCACTGCGGGATCTCACAGACTGTCAGGAGGACAGCCAGAGAATTTCACATTGCCAGCTGGGCAATGAAATGACGTCACTGCGGGATCTCGAAGACTTCCAGGAGGGCAGCGGAAGCATCTCAGATTGCTAGGTGGGAAGACATGAGCATTAGAGACTATCTGAAGGTCTCATGGACTCATAGGTGAGTTCAATTCAGCAAGGAGTGTTTATGAAGATGGGATCAGTTGATCTCATAATCTGCCAGGACGATAGTGAACAAATCCCATATTGCCAAGTGGTCAGGGATGAGCAAGTGAGCTCATAATTGGATTTAGATCAGCAGATGAAGCTGATAGAAGAGGAGGATCTAAGAAATATTCTAATTATTGGAGGGATCGAAGTACCCCTACCACTTTCCTAGGAGGAGGCTGAAATCTATGTTGCAGATGAAACAACAACAGAAGGACAGCTAGCTGAGACTGTCGCAGAAGAATTGGAGAAGATATCTGAAGCTGCCCAAGAAGGAAAAGAGAATGAGCATTCTGAGGAGTATCTCAATGCTTTCATCTAGGAAGCTGAGGAAGCTGCAGGACTGAAGCTGACTGCAGTTGAAGAAGAAGAGGATAATGAGAATTCTGAGGAATGGCTCAATATTTTCAGCCAGGAAGCTGAAAAGACTGCAACATGGGATTTTGCAGCAGAAGAAGAAGAAGAGGCAGACAACATTTGTTTTGCTGATCTGTGGGAATAGGTAGAAGCCTTGGAGAGAAGGGTGAGGGTGCAGGGCGTGCACATCCAACATGTGAGGTTGGAAGAAGCTGATGAAGAAGGCATGGGAGATCACAGTGATCTACCCATGTGCCAAAAAAATTTGAAGCTGGGGAGACTGCAAAAATAGGACCAACCACTGCAGCAGCTGGATGCAACGATTGAGGATATCAGAAGGTTGATGTTAGGGTCAACAAGGACTGCCAGCGAGAAGCATCTGAGAAGAAAGGAAGAAGCAGCAGCAACAGCAGCAGGAAGATGGAGCGGATGAATAGCTCCAAAGGTTTATTTGGGATCCAGGAGGATTTCCAAAGCTGAGAGATGGGAAGCTCATGAGCAGGAGCTCATGAATTTTACAGCTGAGGAGTATGATGCAGGAGCATCTCTCCACATCATCCATCCATCCATCCAACCACGTCGGCGAATTCAAATCACACGTTGAAGAGAGAGGCGCAGCGTCATTTGAAATCTAAATTGAATGTAATTAAATGTCTAGGTTGTTGAGTTGTGAAGCCGTGCCTTTGCGCAGGCTGTAGATAAGGTAGGCCTTTAATATTTGTAAGGATGAGATCTAGATCCAGATAGCGGACTAGACAGCCCATTCAATGTAATTGAATAGGGTAGGTAGATTGGATGGAAGCGCTCTAAGAGTCCACTGATGTAAAAAGATGAATTGTATCTCTTTAGTAGTATTTGACGAGAGGATAGAATCTACGAGTAGAGAGAAGAAGAGAGGAGCCGAGACCTTGTTACAGGCCGCGCTCAACAACGCTTTGTACAAACATGCATTTGTCATTTTAATATAAACAGAAGCAGTTTTTCCTGCATGTATTTCTGTGTTATGTGGATGTCTGTGAGTGTTCTCTATATGTTGTAGATGTATGTTGTTATCATGCATTTGCAGGGGTGCGTTTGATTTCAGGTGAAGGTCTTTGAGGTTTCATGCCATGAGGGTGTGACAGAGTACTTCGGTCTCTGAATACCAGTGCACTGAGGTTGCACTTCTGAACTCTGTGGATTCAGACAAAGACGTGCTACGGCACAAGAAATGGAATCAACAACTCAGGAAAGACCTCAAGGTTACTAAACACCTTGGAGGTAAGGCTATGAGGGAAAAGCACAGTTGCAGACATAATCTCTGAGGATTTTTGTGGAGCTTTGCCAAGTGGGCATTGAGCATATGCACAATGGTGCATTGAGAAGAACTCTATTGTGAGTTCAGAAATAGAACCAGAATCACTAAGGATTCTGAGAGCTCTGCCAGGTGGGAATTGAGCAGGTGAAAGGAGGACACAGAAGACAGAATTGTTGAATGTTCTATGGAAGAATACTCTGCCAGGTGGGCATAGAGACATTGTGCAGACAGGCACAGAGAGGAGAAGAGAACTCTTTGAGTTCTTTATTTAGAGGAAGAATCCACTGAGGGATCTTCACAGGGTTGTTGAATACCCTGTTAGACTCAGCAAGAGGTTGCTTGAGCAGAAGGATAGCTAGGAGGGCATCCAAATATTCTGCATTTGAGGGAGAAGAAAGATAAAATCCCTTAGGGGTCTGAGTACTTGTAGAATCTTAGGAGAGATAGCACTTTTGCATGCATGAAGACTCTACAGAGGCACAAAAGTCAAAGAATCCTTCAAGGATTCGAAGGGAGTAAAAGCTCAGGAGGAACAACATTCTGGAGAACGCAGGCGAACTCGAAGTCGAGAGCTCGCAGGAAGGAATTAGACAAAGGTCGAGGCCTTTGGGAACTTGGAGTTTTTCCCAGGGTAGGAAGAAAGTGTGCAAGCTTAGAAGGGACCACATCTGCCGTCAGATCGGTTGGAGAAGGAGATATGGACCGTTGGTTTCTACATCCAAGGAGCACCAGAGCAAGTATATAGAAGGGGCAGATTGACAGTCATTGGATCTCATTCAGAAATCCCGTCAGCCATTGGATCTGGTGAAGATGCTCGGAGATTAGTCTCTGGAGTGTGCGCAGAAGAATGGATCTAGACCGTCGGATATTGGTCCAAATACCTAACAGCCTTCGGATCTTTCGAGAGTTTCACAGAGCTTAAACCTTTGTGAACAACAGAGGAGAAATCTCGACAAGAGGCGTGACCATCAGGATATCAGGACTTCGTCGATTGGGAAATCAGGAGTCTCGAAGACAAGAGATCAGGGATTCCCATAGGAAAAGTCCCGGGAACGATCTAAGCCGTTTGTTTGAGGAGACACGTGGGGGAGACTGAGCGACCCGTCGTTATAGTGACTACCAGGGTTTTGAGTTGAAAGAGGATTCTTTCATCGGAGCTTCGAAAACTCCGAAACAACGAGATTGGATCAGGGCCGTCCATTAGTTGTGGACACGTGGCGAAGATCCAAACTATCGGGGGAAGTCCCGATAGGAAGTCAAGTAGGCGTATCGGGGTTCGGGGTTTCGCGAATCTTGAGAACAAGACTTCTGGAGCATCAGAAGTCGCAAAATTGCGAGAGGCAATCATGACCGCCCATCTTTAAGGGACGCATGGCAGCGAGCGAAGCCTTCGGGAAAGGTCACGATAGGAGGATCACATCGGGAAATCGCGAGTCGGGATATCAGAAATCCCGTGGACAAAGTGTCCTTGCATTTCGGAATTAGGAAGTCCGAAACCCCGACAAGGAGGAAATTTCCATCATGGGGCCAACTGTCAACATAGTGGAGAATCGACTTTCGAGAGATCGGGGAAGTCAAGGGAAAAAGAACTTCGGCATTTGAAGTTGTGAAACCCCTAGGGATATCTGGAGCCGTTGGTTTTAGTGACCGATCACAGTCGTTGATTGTGTTTTACAATGGAAGGGCATCCTAGTGATTTCATATCGGGATTCGGAGAATCGAGAATCCTGATGACACGGGGTTTATGCATTTCGACATTGCGATGTCCAAAACCCCGATAGGAGACAAGGTTGCGGTCTTGTGAGCTAACGATCATGTGGGCCAAGAGTCTAGCTAGAAGGGGCTAAGGGCCAAAAATGGGGAATTGACTCATCGAAGATCGGGAGATCACGAGGACAGAGGTTTGTGACATCAAGGGTCACGAAACCCCGAAACCCGAAATTAAATCGGGAAAAGGTCACATGCACGTGCAGAGGCCGTGACAGGGAAAAGAGAAGGACATATGGATCGGGTTTTCGTTAGGGATTCCAACAAGGAATCGAAAGAGATAATTCGTCTCTAAGGGGAATTTGAACAATCCTGTGAGAAGGAGCAAGACAACGTGGTGGTCGTGGTGCTTACTACATCAAGTGGTATCAGAGCCTAATTCTTGCTTGTATATTTCAGGTAGGAGGAGGCAGAAAGAGATAAAAGAGTACTTTGATACACTGCGTCAGAGTGGTATCAAAATGATAACTTCACTTGTATATTTTAGGTGAAGTGAGAAGACAAAGAGAGAAGACAGAGCGCTAGAGACTCTGTGGTGATTGGTTGCAGGTAGGCAACAATCAAGAAGACAGTTAGGGAGACTGTAGGAGGATGAAGCTGGAAACACTCTTAGTATGGAGTGACAGCGACAGGTTTGCTAGGAAAGAGGACAGAGACAACACCATGGTTACTAAAGGCCATAGGCATGCTGGGACGAAGACCAAAGTAGAAAAGCTTGCAAAAATGGATAAAGAGCTCGCTGAAACAAAGGAAGACATACAAAATCTTGAACTGCGGATGCATCAGAAAGCCAAGTCGAGATGGGTATATGAAAGGCCCATGAAGAAGCCTGAAGGTAAAATGGCCAGTCAAGGAGTTGATGGTCAGAAGATAGCGTAGGTTGTTAAGAGGATGGATGAGGTATGCTGAAAACCTCAATGGACCAGAAGAGGAAAGGGTTTAGGTATGTGAACCAGAGACTGGTGACATTCTTGGTGAGGAGAATGAAATGGGATCAACTGAAGATCTCAAGAACTGCCATGAGGGCAGAGAGGAAATTCCAGATTTCCAGGTGGGCAACGAGTTGAGATCACTGAGGGATCTCACAGACTGTTAGGAGGACAGCCAGGGAATTTCACATTGCCAGCTGGGCAATGAAATGAGGTCGCTCCGGAATCTCGAAGACTGCCAAGAGGGCAGCAAAATCATCTCAGATTGCCAGGTGGGCAGAGATGAGCATTCGAGACTATATGAAGGTCTCATGGACTCGGAGGTGAGTTCAATTCAGCAAGGAATGTTGATGAATATGGGATCGGTTGATCTCATAATATGCCAGGAGGACAGTGAACAGATCCCATATTGCCAAGTGGTCAGGGATGAACAAGTGAGCTCAGAATTGGATTTAGATCAGCAGATGCAGCTGACAGAAGAGGAGGATCTGAGAAATCTTCTGATGATTGGAGGGATCGAAATACCCCTACCACTTGCCCAGGAGGAGGCAGAAATCTGTGTTGCAGATGCAACAACAACAGAAGGACAGCTAGCTGAGACTGTCGCAAAAGAATTGGAGCAGATATATGAAGCTACCCAAGAAGGAAAGGAGAATGAGCATTATGAGGAGTGTCTTAATGCTTTCATCCAGGAAGCTGAGGAAGCTGCAACACTGAAGCTGACAGCAGTAGAAGCATAAGAGGATAATGAGCATTCTGAGGAATGGCTCAATATTTTCAGCCAGGAAGCTGAAAAGACTGCAACATGGGAGTTTGCAGCAGCAAAAGAAGAAGAGGTAGACAACATTTGTTTTGTTGATCTGTGGGAACAGGTAGAAGCCCTAGAGAGAAGGGTGAGGGTGCAGGGCATGCACATCCAACAGGTGAGGTTGGAAGAAGTTGATGAAGAAGGCATGGGAGATCACAGTGATCTGCCCATGTGCCAAAAACTTTTGCAGCTGGGGAGACTCCAAAAATAGGACCAACCACTGGAGTAGCTGGATGCAGCGATCGAGGAGATCATAAGGCTGATGTTTGGGTCAACAAGGACTGCTAGCGAGGAGCAGCTGAGCAGAAAGGAAAAAGCAGCAGCAAAAGCAGTAGGAAGATGGAGCGGATGAACAAATTTAGAGGTTTATTTTGGATCCAGGAGGATTTCCAAAGCTTAGAGATCGGAAGCTCATGAGCGGGAGCTCATGAATTTTCAAGCTAAGGAGTATGATGTAGGAGCATCTCTCCACATCAGCCATCCAGGTTAGGGAATTCAAATCGCGCACTGAAGAGAGAGGCATAGCCTCATTTGAAATCTGAATTGAATGTAATTAAATGTCTAGGATGTTGAGTTGTGAAGCCGTTCCTTTGTGTAGTTCGTAGATAAGGTAGGCCTTTAATGTTTGTAAGGCTGAGATCTAGATCCAGATAGCAGACTAGACAACCCATTCAATGTAATTGAATAGGGTAGGTAGATTGGAGGGAAGCGCTCTAAGAGCCCCCTCATGTAAAAAGATGAATTGTATCTCTTTAGTAGTAGTTGACGAGAGGATAGAATCTGCGAGTAGAGAGAAGAAGAGAGGAGCCGAGACCTTGTTATAGGCTGTGCTTAGGAACACTTTGTACAAACAGGCATTTTCCATTTTAATATAAACAAAAGCAGTTTTTCCTGCATGTATTTATGTGTTATGTGGATGTATGTGAGTGTTCTCTATATGTTGTAGATGTATGTTGTTATCGTGCATTTGTAGGGGTGCGTTTGATTTTAGGTGAAGGTATTTAAGGTTTCATGGCATGAGGGCATGACAGAGTACTGTGGTCTCTGAATACCAGTGCACTGAGGTTGCACTTCTGAACTCTGTGGATTTAGACAAAGACGTGTTGTGGCACAAGAACTGGAATCAAAAACTCAGGGAAAACCTTAAGGGTACTGAACATCTTGGAGGCAAGGCTGTGAGGGAAAAACACAGTTGCAGACATAATCTCTGAGGAGTTCTGTGGAGCTCTTCCAAGTGGGCATTGAGAAGAACTCTGTTGTGAGTTTAGAAAGAGCACCAGAATCACTGAGGATTCTGAGAGCTCTGCCAAGTGGGCATTGAGCAGGTGAAAGGAGGACACAGAAGACATAACTGTTGAATGTTCTGTGGAAGAATACTCTTCCAGGTGGGCATAGAGACATTGTGCAGACAGACACAGAGAGGAGAAGAGAACTCTTTGAGTTCTCTTTTTAGAGGAAGAATCCACTAAGGGATCTTCATAGGGTTTTTGAATACCCTGTTAGACTCAGCAAGAGGTTGCTTGAGCAGAAGGATAGCCATGAGGGCATCCAAATATTCTCCATTTGAGGGAGAAGAAAGATAAAATCCCTTAGGGGTCTGAGTACTTGTAGAATCTCAGGAGAGATAGCACTTTTGGGTGTGTGAAGACTCTACAGAGGCACAAAAGTCAAAGAATCCTTCAAGGATTCGAAGGGAGTAAAAGCTTAGGAGGAACAACATCATGGAGAACGCAGGCGAACTCGAGGTCAAGAGCTCACATGAAGGAATTAGACAAAGTTTGAGGCATTTGGGAACTTGGAGTTTTTCCAAGGGCAGGAAGAAAGTGTGCAAGCTCAGAAGGGAGCACAGCCGCCGTCAGATCGGCTAGAGAAGGATATCTGGACCGTTTGTTTCTACGTCCAGGGAGCACCAGAGAAAGTATATATAAGGGGGAGATCGATAGCCGTTGGATCTCATTCAGAAATCCCATCGGTCGTTGGATCGGGTGAAGATGCTCAGAGTTTAGTCTCTGGAGTGTGCGTAGAAGAACGGATCTAGACCGTCGGATCTTGGTCCAAATACCTGACAACCTTCAGATCTGTCAAGAGTTGCATGGAGCTTAAACCTTCGTGAGAAACAGAGGAGAAATCCTGACGAGAGGCGTGACCATCGGGATATTGGTACTTCGTCGATCAGGAAATCGGGAGTCTCGAAGACAAGAGATCGGGGATTCCCATAGGAAATGTCCCAGGAACGATCTGAGCCGTTCGTTTGAGGAGACACGTGGCGAAGACCGAGCGACCCATTAGTATAGCGACTACCGGGGTTTTGAGTTGACAGAGGATTCTGTCATCGGAGCTTCAAAAACTCTAAAACAACGAGATTGGATCAGGGCCATCCATTAGTTGGGGACACGTGGCAAAGATCTAGAATATCGGGGGAAGTCTCGATAGGAAGTCAGGTAGGCGTATCAGGGTTCGACATTTCGTGAAACCTGAGAGAAAGACTTCCGGAGCATCAGAAGTCATGAAATCGTGAGATGCAATCAGGATCGCCCATCTTGAAGGGACACGTGGCAGCGCGTGAAGCCTTCGTGAAAGGTCACGATAGGAGGATCACATCGGGAAATTGCGAGTCGGGATATCCGAAATCCCATGGAAAAAGTGTCCTTGCATTTTGACATTAGGAAGTCCGAACCCCCAACAAGGAGGAAAGTTCCATCATGGGGCCAGCTGTCAACATAGCGGAGAATCGGCTTTCAAGAGATCGGGGAAGTCAAGGGCAAAAGTAATTCGGCATTTCAAGTCGCAAAACCCCGAGGGAGATCTGGAGCTGTTGGTTTTAGTGACCGATCATATTCGTTGATTGTGTTTTATGGTGGAAGGGCATCCTAGTGATGTCATATTGGGATTTGGAGAATCGGGAATCCTGATGACACGGGGTTTATGCATTTCGGCATTGCGATGTCCGAAATCTCGATAGGAGAAAAGGTTGCGGTCTTGTGAGATAATGGTCATGTGGGCCAAGAGTCTAACCAGAAGGGGCTAAGGGCCAAAAATGGGGAATTGACTCATCGGATATCGGGAGATCGCGAGGACAGAGGTTCGTGACATCAAGGGTTGCGAAACCCCGAAACCCGAAATTAAATCGGGAAAAGGTCACAAGCGCGTGCAGAGGCCGTCACAGGGAAAAGAGAAGGACCTGTGGATCGGGTTTTCGTCAGGGATTCCAGCAGGGAATCGAAAGAGCTAATTCAGATCAAAGGGGAATTTGAATGATCCTATGAGCAGGAGTGCGACGAGGTGGTGGTTGTGGTGCTTACTGCTTCAAGTGGTATCAGAGCCTGATTCTTGCTTCTATATTTTAGGCAGGAGGAGGCAGAAGGAGATAAAAGAGTACTCTGATACACTGCATCAGAGTGGTATCAGAACGAGAACTTCACTTGTATATTTTAGGTGAAGTGAGAAGACAAAGGGAGAAACAGAGCGCTAGAGACTCTGTGGTGATTGGTTGCAGGTAGGCAGTAATCAAGAAGATAGTCAGGGAGACTGTAGGAGGATGAAGCTGGAAACACTCTTAGTGCAGAGTGGCAGCGCTAGGTTTGCTAGGAAAGCGGACAAAGACAACACCATGGTTACTGAAGGCCATAGGCATGATGGGAGGAAGAGCAAAGCAGAAAAGCTTGCAGAAATGGATAAAGAGCTCGTTGAAATAAGGGCAGACATAGAAAATCTTGAACTACAGATGCAGCAGAAAGCCAAGCCAAGATGGGTATATGAATGGCCCATGAAGAAGCCGAAGGTAAAAAGGCCAGTCAAGGAGTTGATGGTCAGAAGACAACGTAGGTTGTTAAGAGGATGGATGAGGTATGCTGAAAACCTCAATGGACCAGAAGAGGAAAGGGTTTAGGTATGTGAACCAGAGATTGGGGACATTCTTGGTGAGGAGAATGAAATGGGATCAACTGAAGATCTCAAGAACTGCCATGAGGGCAGAGTGGAAATTCCATATTTCTAGGTGGGCAACGAGTTGAGATCATTGCGGGATCTCACAGACTGTCAGGAGGACAGCCAGGGAATTTCACATTGCCAGTTGGGCAATGAAATGAGGTCGCTGCGGGATCTCGAAGACTGTCAGGAGGGAAGTGGAGGCATCTCAGATTGCCAGGTGGGCAGAGATGAGCATTCGATACTATCTGAAGGTCTCATGGACTTGGAGGTGAGTTCAATTCAGTAAGGAGTGCTGATGAAGATGGGATCGGTTGATCTCATAATCTTCCAGGAGGACAGTGAACAGATCCCATATTGCTAAGTGGTTAGGGATGAGCAAGTAAGATCATAATTGGAGTTAGATCAGTAGATGCAGCTGATAGAAGAGGAGGATCTGAGAAATCTTCTAATGATTGGAGGGATCAAATTACCCCTACCACTTGCCCAGGAGGAGGCAGAAATCTGTGTTGCAGATGCAACAACAACAGAAGGACATCTAGCTGAGACTGTCGCAGAAGAATTGGAGCAGATATCTGAAGTTGCCCAAGAAGGAAAGGAGAATGAGAATTCTGAGGAGTGTCTCAATGCTTTCAGCCAGGAAGTTAAGGAAGCTGCAACACTAAAGATGACAACAGTAGAAGCAGAAGAGGATAATGAGCATTCTGAGGAATGGCTCAATATTTTCATCCAGGAAGCTGAAAAGACTGCAACATGGGAGTTTGCAGCAGCAGAAGAAGAAGAGGCAGAGAGCATTTGTTTTGTTGATTTGTGGGAACAGGTAGAATCCCTGGAGAGAAGGGTGAGGGTACAGGGCATGCACATCCAACAGGTGAGGTTGGAAGAAGTTGATGAAGAAGGCATGGGAGATCACAGTGATCTGCCCATGTGCCAAAAAAATTTACAGCTGGGGAGACTGCAAAAACAGGACCAGCCACTGGAGCAGCTGGATGTAGCGATCAAGGAGATAAGAAGGCTAATGTTGGGGTCAACAAGGACTGCCAGCGAGGAGCATCTAATCGGGAAGGAAGACGCAGCAGCAGTAGCATCAGGAAGATGGAGCAGATGAACAACTCCAAAGGTTTATTTGGGATCCAGGAGGATTTCCAAAGATGAGAGATGGGAAGCTCATGAGTGGGAGCTCATGAATTTTGCAGCTGAGGAGTATGATGCAGGAGCATCTCTCCACATCAGCCAGCCAGCCACGTCAGCGAATTCAAATTGTGCGTTGAAGAGAGAGGCGCAGCATCATTTGAAATCTGAATTGAATGTAGTTAAATGTCTAGGTTGTTGAGTTGTGAAGTCGTGCCTTTGCGCAAGTTGTAGATAAGGTAGGCCTTTAATGTTTGTAAGGCTGAGATCTAGATCTAGATAGCGGACTAGACAGCCCATTCAATGTAATTGAATAGGGTAGGTAGATTGGAGGAAAGAGCTCTAAGAGCTCCCTCATGTAAAAAGATGAATTGTATCTCTTTAGTAGTAGTTGACGAGAGGATAGAATCTGTGAGTAGAGAGCAGAAGAGAGGAGTCGAGACCTTGTTACAGGCCATGCTCAGGAACGTTTTGTACAAACAGGAATTTGCCATTTTAATATAAACAGAAACAGTTTTTCCTACATGTATTTCTGTGTTATGTGGATGTCTGTGAGTGTTCTCTATATGCTGTAGATGTACGCTGTTATCGTGCATTTGCAGGGGTGCATTTTATTTTAGGTTAAGGTCTTTGAGGTTTCATGCCATGAGGGCGTGACAAAGAACTATTGTCTCTGAATACCAGTGCACTTCTGAACTATGTGGATTCAGACAAAGATGTGTTGCGTCACAAGAACTGGAATCAACAACTTAGGGAAGACCTCAAGGTTACTGAACACCTTGGAGGTAAAGCTGTGAGGGAAAAACATAGTTGCAGACATAATCTCTGAGGAGTTCTGTGGAGCTCTGCTAAGTGGGCATTGAGCATATGCACAATGGTGCATTGAGAAGAACTCTGTTGTGAGTTTAGAAAGAGAACCAGAATCACTGAGGATTATGAGAGCTCTACCAGGTGGGCATTGAGCAGGTGAAAGGAGGACACAGAAGACAGAACTACTGAATGTTCTGTGGAAGAATACTCTGCCAGGTGGGCATAGAGACTTTGTGCAGACAGGCACAGAGAGGAGAAGAGAACTCTTTGAGTTCTGTATTTAGAGGAAGAATCCACTGAGGGATCTTCACAGGGTTGATGAATACCCTGTTAGACTCAGCAAGAGGTTGCTTGATCAAAACGATAGCCAGGAGGGCATCCAAAGATTCTCCATTTGAGGGAGAAGAAAGATAAAATCCCTTAGGGGTATGAGTACTTGCATAAGCTCAGGAGAGATATCACTTTTGTGTGCGTGAAGACTCTACAGAGGCGCACAAGTCAAAGAATCCTTCAAGGATTCGAAGGGAATAAAATATCAGAAGGAACAACATCGTGGAGAACGTAGGCGAACTCGAAGTCGAGAGCTTGCAGGAAGGAATTAGACAAAGGTCGAGGCCTTTGGGAACTTATAGTTTTTCCAAGGGCAGGAAGAAAGTGTGCAAGCTCATAAGGGAGCACAGCCGTCGTCAGATCAACTGGAGAAGGAGATCTGGACAGTTGGTTTCTATGTCCAGGGAGCACCAAAGGAATTATATAGAAGGGGGAGATCGACAGTTGTTGGATCTCATTCAGAAATCCCGTCAGCCGTTGGATCGGGTGAAGATGCTCGGAGTTTAGTCTCTGGAATGTGCGAAGAAGAACGAATCTAGACCGTCAGATCTTGGTCCAAATACCTGATAGCCTTCAGATCTGTCAAGAGTTGCACGGAGCTTAAAACTTCGTGAACAACAGAGGAGAAATCCCGACAAGAGGCGTGACCATCGGGATATCGGGACTTCGTCGATCGAGAAATTGGGAGTCTCGAATACTTGAGATCGGGGATTCCCATAGGAAAAGTATTAGGAACGATCTAAGCCGTCTGTTTGAGGAGACACGTGGTGGAGACCGAGTGACCCATCGATATAGCGACTATCGGGGTTTTGATTTGATAGAGGATTCTATCATCGGAGCTTCGAAAACTCTGAAACAACAATATTGGATCAGGGACGTTCATTAGTTGGGGACACGTGGTGGAGATCCAGACTATCGGGGGAAGTCTTGATAGGAATTCAAGTAGGCATATCGGGGTTTGACGTTTCACGAATCCTGAGAGCAAGACTTCCGGAGCATCAGAAATCGCGAAATCGCGAGAAGCAATCAAGACCGCCCATCTTGAAGGGATGCATGGCAGCGAGTGAAGCCTTCGGGAAAGGTCACGATAGGAGGATCACATCGGGAAATCACGAGTCAGGATATCGGAAATCCCGTGGACAAAGTGTCTTTGCATTTCGGCATTAGGAAGTCCAAAACCCCGACAAGGAGGAAAGTTCCATCGTGGGGCCAGCTGTCAGCATAGCGGAGAATCGTCTTTCGAGAGATCGGGGAAGTCAAGGGAAAAAGCACTTCGTCATTTGAAGTCCTGAAACCCCGAGGGTGATCTAGAGCCGTTGGTTTTAGTGACTGATCAGAGTCGTTGATTGTGTTTTACAGTGGAAGGGCATCCTAGTGATGTCATATCAAGATTCGGAGAATCGGGAATATTGATGACACGTGGTTTATGCATTTTGGCATTACGATGTACAAAACCCTGATAGGAGACAAGGCTGCGGTCTTTTGAGATAATGATCATGTGGGCCAAGAGTCTGGTCAGAAGGGGCTAAGGGCCAAAAACGGGGAATTGACTCATCGGAGATTGGGAGATCACGAGGACAGAGGTTCTTGACATCAAGGGTCGTGAAACCCTGAAACCCAAAATTAAATCAGGAAAAGGTCACAGGCGTGTGCAGAGGCCATGACAGGGAAAAGAGAAGGACCCGTGGATCGGGCTTTCGTCAGGGATTCCAACAGGGAATCGAAAGAGATAATTTGGCTCAAAGGGGAATTTGAACGATCCTGTGAGCAGGAGCGCAACGAGGTGGTGGTCATTGTACTTACTACGTCAAGTGGTATCAGAGCCTGATTCTTTCTTGTATATTTCAGGCAGGAGGAGGCAAAAGGAGATAAAAGAGTACTATGATACACTGCGTCAGAGTGGTATGAGAACAGGAGCTTCACTTGTATATTTTAGGTGAAGCGAGAAGACAAAGGGATAAGACAGAGCGTTAGAGCCTCTATGATGATTGGTTGCAGGTAGGCAGCAATCAAGAAGACAGTCAGGGAGACTGTAGGAGGATGAAGTTGGAAACACTCTTAGTGCGGAGTGACAGCGGAAGGTTTTCTAGGAAAGCGGATAGAGACAAAACCATGGTTACTGAAGGCCATAGGCATGCTGGGAGGAAGAGGAAAGAAGAAAATCTTGCAGAAATGGATAAAGAGCTCGTTGAATTAAGGGTAGACATAGAAAAGCTTGAACTGTGAATGCAGCAGAAAGCCAAGACGAGATGGGTATTTGAATGGCCCATGAAGAAGCCGAAGGTAAAATGGCCAGTCAAGGAGTTAATGGTCAGAAGACAGTGTAGGCTGTTAAGAGGATGGATGAGGTATGATGAAAACCTTAATGGACCAGAAGAGGAAAGGGTTCAGGTATGTAAACCATAGACTGGGGACACTCTTGGTGAGGAGAATGAAATGGGATCAACTGAAGATCTCAAGAACTACCATGAGGGAAGAGAGGAAATTTCAAATTGCTAGGTGGGCAATGAGTTGAGATCACTGCGGGATCTCATAGACTGTCAGGAGGACAGCTAGGGAATTTCGCATTGCCAGTTGGGCAATGAAATGAGGTCACTGCGGGATCTCGAAGACTGTCAGGAGGGCAGCGGAAGCATCTCAGATTGCCAGGTGGGCATAGATGAGCATTCGAGACTATATGAAGGTCTCATGGACTCGGAGGTGAGTTCAATTCAGCAAGGAGTGCTGATGAAGATGGAATCGGTTGATCTCATAATCTGCCAGGAGGACAGTGAACAGATCCCATATTGCCAAGTGGTCAGGTATGAGCAAGTGAGCTCAGAATTGGATTTAGATCAGCAGATGCAGCTGACAGAAGAGGAGGATATGAGAAATATTCTGATGATTGGAGGGATCGAAGTACCCCTACCACTTGCCCAGGAGGGGGGAAAAATCTGTGTTGCAGATGCAACAACAACAGAAGGACAGGTAGCTGAGACTGTCGCAGAAGAATTGGAGCAGATATCTGAAGCTACCCAAGAAGGAAAGGAGAATGAGCATTCTGAGGAGTGTCTCAATTCTTTCAGCCAAGAATCTGAGGAAGCTGCAACACTAAAGCTAACAACAGTAGAAGCAGAAGAGGATAATGAGCATTCTGAGGAATGGCTCAATATTTTCAGCCATGAAGCTGAAAAGACTACAACATGGGAGTTTGCAGCAGAATAAGAAGAAGAGGTAGACAACATTTGTTTTGTTGATCTATGGGAACAGGTAGAAGCCTTGGAGAGAAGGGTGAGGGTGCAGGGCATGCACATCCAACAAGTGAGGTTGGAAGAAGTTGATGAAGAAGGCATGGGAGATCACAGTGATCTGCCCATGTGCCAAAAAATTTTGCAGTTGGGCAGACTGCAAAAACAGGACCAGCCACTGGAGCAGCTGGATGCAGCGATCAAGGAGATCAGAAGGCTGATGTTGGGGTCAACAAGGACTTCCAGCGAGGAGCAGCTGAGCAGAAAGGAAGAAGCAGTAGCAGCAGGAAGATGGAGCGCATGAACAGCTCCAAAGGTTTATTTGGGATCCAGGAGGATTTCCAAAGCTGAGAGATGGGAAGCTCATGAGCGGGAGCTCATGAATTTTGTAGATGAGGAGTATGATGCAGGAGCATCTCTCCACATCATCCAGCCAGCCATCCAACCACGTCAGCAAATTCAAATCGCACATTGAAGAGAGAGGCGCAACCTCATTTGAAATCTGAATTGAATGTAATTAAATGTCTAGGTTGTTGAGTTGTGAAGTCGTGCCTTTGCGCAGGTTGTAGATAATTTAGGCCTTTAATGTTTGTAAGGCTGAGATCTAGATCTAGATAGCGGACTAGACAGCCCATTCAATGTAATTGAATAGGGTAGGTAGATTGGAGGGAAGCGCTCTAAGAGCCCCTTCATGTAAAAAGATGAATTATATCTCTTTAGTAGTAGTTGACGAGAGGATAGAATCTACGAGTAGAGAGCAGAAGAGAGGAGTCAAGACCTTGTTACAGGCCGTTCTCAGGAACGCTTTGTACAAACAATTATTTGCCATTTTAATATAAACAAAAGCAGTTTTTCCTTCATGTATTTCTGTGTTATGTGGATGTCTGTGAGTGTTCTCTATATGTTGTAGATGTATGTTGTTATCGTGCATTTGTAGGGGTGCGTTTGATTTCAGGTGAAGGTATTTGAGGTTTCATTACATGAGGGTGGGACAGAGTACTGCAGTCTCTGAATACCAGTGCACTGAGGTTGCACTTCTGAACTCTGCGGATAAAGACAAAGACATGCTGTGGCACAAGAACTGGAATCAACAACTTAGGGAAAACCTCAAGGTTACTGAACACCTTGGAGGTAAGGCTGTGAGGGAAAAACACAGTTGCAGACATAATATCTGAGGAGTTTTGTGGAGCTCTGCCAAGTGGGCATTGAGCATATGCACAATGGTGCATTGAGAAGAACTCTATTGTGAGTTAATAAAGAGAACCAGAATCACTGAGGTTTCTGGAAGCTCTGCCAGGTGGGCATTGAGCAGGTGAAAGGAGGACACAGAAGACAGAACTGCTGAACGTTCTGTGGAAGAATGCTCTGCCAGGTGGGCATAGAGACATTGTGCAGCCAGACACACAGAGGAGAAGAGAACGGTTTGAGTTCTGGATTTAGAGGAAGAATCCACTGAGGGATCTTCACAGGGTTGTTGAATACCCTATTAGACTCAGCAAGAGGCTGCTTGAGCAGAAGGATAGCCAGGAGGGCATCCTAATATTCTCCATTTGAGGGAGAAGAAAGATAAAATCCCTTAGGGGTCTGAGTACTTGCAGAAGCTCAGGAGAGATAGCACTTTTGTGTGCGTGAAGACTCTATAGAGGTGCAAAAGTCAAAGAATCCTTCAAGGATTCGAAGGGAGTAAAAGCTCAGGAGGAACAACATCATGGAGAACGCAAGCGGACTCGAATTCGAGAGCTCCCAGGAAGGAATTAGACAAAGGTTGAGGCCTTTGGGAACTTGGAGTTTTTCCAAGGGCAGGAAGAAAGTGTGCAAGCTCAGAAGGGAGCACAGCCACCGTCAGATCGGCTGGAGAAGGAGATCTGGACGNAAAGGTTGAGGCCTTTGGGAACTTGGAGTTTTTCCAAGGGCAGGAAGAAAGTGTGCAAGCTCAGAAGGGAGCACAGCCACCGTCAGATCGGCTGGAGAAGGAGATCTGGACCATTTTGTTCTACGTCCAGGGAGCACCATAGCAAATATATAGAAGGGGGAGATCGACAGTCGTTGGATCTCATTCAGAAATCCCGTCAGTCATTGGATCGGGTGAAGATGGTCAGAGTTTAGTCTCTGGAGTGTGTGCAGAAGAACGGATCTAGACCGTCGAATCTTGGTCCAAATACCCGACAACCTTCGGATCTGTCGAGAGTTGCATGGAGCTTAAACGTTTGTGAACAACAGAGGAGAAATCCCGACGAGAGGCGTGACCATCGAGATATCGGGACTTCGCTGATCGGGAAATCGGGAGTTTCGAAGACAGGAGATCATGGATTCCCATAGGAAAAGTCTCGGGAACGATATGAGCCATCTGTTTGAGGAGACACATGGCGGAGACCGAGCGACCCGTCGGTATAGCGACTACCGGGGTTTTGAGTTGATAGAGGATTCTGTCATCGGAGCTTCGAAAACTTCGAAACAATAAGATTGGATCAGGGCCATCTATTAGTTGGGGACACGTGGTGGAGATCCAGACTATCGAGGGAAGTCCCAATAGGAAGTCAAGTAGGCATATCGGAGTTCGACGTTTCATGAATCCTGAGAGAAAGACTTCCGGAGCATCAAAAGTTGTGAAATCGCGAGAGGCAATCAGGACCGCCCATCTTGAAGGGACGCGTGGCAGCGAGTGAAGCCTTCGGGAAAGGTCACGATAGGAGGATCACATCGGGAAATCGTGAGTCAGGATATCGGAAATCCCGTGGACAAAGTATCCTTGCATTTTGGCATTAGGAAGTTCGAAACCCTGACAAGGAGGAAAGTTCCATTGTGGGGCCAGCTGTCAGCAGAGCGGAGAATCGACTTTCAAGAGATCGGGGAAGTCAAGGGAAAAAGCACTTTGGCATTTGAAGCCGCGAAATGCCGAGGGAGATCTGGAGCCGTTGGTTTTAGTGACTGATCACAGTCGTTGATTGTGTTTTACGGTGCTAGGGCATCCTAGTGATGTCATATCGGGATTCGGAGAATCGGGAATCCTGATGGCACGGGGTTTATGCATTTTGGCATTGTGATGTCCGAAACCTCGATAGGAGACAAGGCTACGGTCTTGTGAGATAATGGTCATGTGGGCCAAGAGTCTAGCCAGAAGGGGCTAAGGGCCAAAAATGAGGAATTGACTCATCGAAGATCAGGAGATCGCGAGGACAGAGGTTCGTGACATCAAGGGTACCGAAACCCCGAAACCTGAAATTAAATCGGGAAAAGGTTACAGGCGCGTGTGGAGGCCGTGACAGGGAAAAGAGAAGGACCTGTGGATCCGGTTTTCGTCAGGGATTCCAGCAGGGAATCGAAAGAGCTAATTCAGCGACAGGTTTGTTAGGAAAGCAGACAGAGACAACACCATGGTTACTGAAGGCCATAGGCATGCTGGGAGGAAGAGAAAAGCAGAAAATCTTGCATAAATGGATAAAGAGATCGCTGAAATAAGGGCAGACATAGAAAAGCTTGAAATGCAGATGCAACAAAAAGCCAAGCTGAGATGGGTATATGAATGGCCCATGAAGAAGCTGAAGGTAAAATGGACAGTCAAGGAGTTGATGGTCAGAAGACAGCGTAGGATTTTAAGAGGATGGATGAGGTATGATGAAAACCTCAATGGACCAGAAGAGGAAAGGGTTCAGGTATGTGAACCAGAGACTGGGGACATTCTTGTTGAGGAGAATGAAATGGGATCAACTGAAGATCTCAATAATTTCCATGAGGGAAGAGAGGAAATTCCAGATTGCCAGGTGGGCAATGAGTTGAGATCACTGTGGGATCTCATAGACTGTCAGGAGGACAGCCAGGGAATTTCACATTGCCAGCTGGGTTATTAAATGAGGTCGCTGCGGGATCTCGAAGACTGTCAGGAGGGCAGCGAAAGCATCTCAGATTGCCAGGTGGGCAGAGATGAGCATTTGAGACTATCTGAAGGTCTCATAGACTCAGAGGTGAGTTCAATTAAGCAAGGAGTGCTGATGAAGATGGGATCGGTTGATCTCATAATCTGCCAGGAGGATAGTGAACAAATCCCATATTGCCAAGTGGTCAGGGATGAGAAAGTGAGCTCAAAATTGGATTTAGATCAGCAGATGCAGCTGACAGAAGAGGAGGATCTGAGAAATATTCTGATGATTGGAGGGATCGAAGTACCCCTACCAATGCCTAGGAGGAGGTAGAAATCTGTGTTGCAGATGCAACAACAACAGAAGGACAGCTAGATGAGACTGTCGCGGAAGAATTGGAGGAGATATCTGAAGCTACCCAAGAAGGAAAGGAGAATGAGCATTCTGAGGAGTGTCTCAATGCTTTCAGCCAGGAAGCTGAGGAAGCTATAGCACTGAAGCTGACAACAGTAGAAGCAAAAGAGGATAATGAGCATTCTGAGGAATGGCTCAATATTTTCAGTCAGGAAGCTGAAAAGACTACAAGATGGGAGTTTGCAACAGAAAAAGAAGAAGAGGCAGACAACATTTGTTTTGTTGATCTGTGGGAATAGGTAGAAGCACTGGAGAGAAGGGTGAGGGTGCAGGGCGTGCACATCCAACAGGTGAGGTTGGAAGAATATGATGAAGAAGGCATGGGAGATCACAGTGATCTGACCATGTGCCAAAAAATTTTGCATCTAGGGAGACTGCAAAAACAGGACCAACCACTGGAGCAGCTAGATGCAGCGATCAAGGAGATCAGAAGGATGATGTTGGGGTCAACAAGGACTTCCAGTAAGGAGCAGCTGAGCAGAAAGGAAGAAGCAGCAGCATCAGCAGTAGGAAGATGGAGTGGATGAACAACTCCAAAGGTTTATTTGGGATCCAGGAGGGTTTCCAAAGCTGAGAGATGCAAATCTCATGAGCGGGAGCTCATGAATTTTGCAGCTGAGGAGTATGATGCAGGAGCATCTCTCCACATCATCCAGCTAGCCAGCCAACCACGTCATTGAATTCAAATTGTGCGTTGAAGAGAGAGGCGAAGCCTCAAATGAAATCTGAATTTAATGTAATTAAATGTCTAGGATGTTGAGCTGTAAAGTCATGCCTTTGTGCAGGCTGTAGATAAGGTAGGCCTTTAATGTTTGTAAGGCTGAGATCTAGATCCAGATAGCAGACTAGACAGCCCATTCAATGTAATTGAAGAGGGTAGGTAGATTGGAGGGAAGCGCTCTAAGAGCCCCCTCATGTAAAAAGATGAATTGTATCTCTTTAGTAGTAGTTGACGAGAGGATAGAATCTGCGAGTAGAGAGCAAAAGAGAGGAGTTGATACCTTGTTACAGGCCGTGCTCAGGAACGCTTTGTACAAACAAGCATTTTCCATTTTAATATAAACAAAAGTAGTTTTTCCTGCATGTATTTCTGTGTTATGTGGATGTATGTGAGTGTTCTCTATATGTTGTAGATGTATGTTGTTATCGTGCATTTGCAGGGGTGCATTTGATTTCAGGTGAAGGTCTTTGAGGTTTCATGCCATGAGGGCGTGACAGACTACTGCGGTCTCTGAATACCAATGCACTGAGGTTGCACTTCTGAACTCTGCGGATTCAGACAAAGACGTGCTGCAGCACAAGAACTGGAATCAACAACTCAGGGAAAATCTCAAGGTTACTGAACACCTTGGAGATAAGGCTGTGAGGGAAAAACACAGTTGCAGAAATAATCTCTGAGGAATTCTGTGGAGCTCTGCCAAGTGGGCATTGAGCATATGCACAATAGTGCATTAAGAAGAACTATGTTGTGAGTTCAGAAAGAGAACTAGAATCACTGAGGATTCTGAGAGCTCTGCCAGGTGGGCATTGAGCAGGTGAAAGGTGGACACAGAAGACATAACTGTTGAACGTTTTATGGAAGAATACTCTGCCAGGTGGGCATAGAGACATTGTGCAGATAGGCACATAGAGGAGAAGAGAACTCTTTGAGTTCTATATTTAGAGAAAGAATCCACTGAGAGATCTTCATAGGGTTGTTGAATACCCTGTTAGACTCAACAAGAGGTTTCTTGAGCAGAAGGATAGCCAGGAGGGCATCCAAATATTTTCCATTTGAGGGAGAAGAAAGATAAAATCCCTTAGGGGTTTGAGTACTTGCAGAAGCTCAGGAGAGATAGAACTTTTGCGTGCGTGAAGACTCTACAGAGGCGCAGAAGTCAAAGAATCCTTCAGGGATTCGAAGGGAGTAAAATCTCAGGAGGAACAACGTCGTGGAGAACGTAGGTGAAATCGAAGTCGAGAGCTCGCAGGAAGGAATTAGACAAAGGTCGAGGCCTTTGGGAACTTGGAGTTTTTCTAAGGGCAGGAAGAAAGTGTGCAAGCTCAGAAGGGAGCACAGCCGCCGTCAGATTGGCTAGAGAAGGAGATCTGGACCATTGGTTTCTATGTCCAGGGAGCACCAGAGCAAGTATATAGTAGGGGGAGATCGACTGCCATTGGATCTCATTCATAAATCCCATCAGCTGTTGGATCGGGTGAAGATGCTCAGAGTTTAGTCTCTGGAGTGTGCACAAAAGAATGGATCTAGACCATTGGATCTTGGTCCAAATACCCGACAGCCCTCGGATCTGTCGAGAGTTGCACGAAGCTTAAACCTTCATGAACAATAGAGGAGAAATCCCGACGAGAGGTGTGACCATCGGGATTACAGGACTTCATCGATCGGGAAATTGGGAGTCTCGAAGACAGGAGATCGGGGATTCCCATAGGAAAATTCCTGGGAATGATCTGAGCCGTCCGTTTGAGGAGAGATGTGGCTGAGACCGAGTGACCCATCGGTATAGCGACTATCGGGGTTTTGAGTTGACAGAGGATTCTGTCATCGAAGCTTCGAAAACTCCGAAACAACGAGATTGGATCAGGGTCGTCCATTAGTTGGGGAACACGTGGCGGAGATCCAAACTATCGGGGGAAGTCCCGATAGGAAGTCAAGTAGGCATATCGGGGTTCGGCGTTTCGCGAATCCTGAGAGCAAGACTTCCGGAGCATCAGAAGTCGCGAAATCGCGAGAGGCAATCAGGACCGCCCATCTTGAAGGGACGCGTGGCAGCGAGCGAAGCCTTTGGGAAAGGTCACGATAGGAGGATCACATCGGGAAATCACGAGTTGGGATATCGAAAATCCCGTGGACAAAGTGTCCTTGCATTTCGGCATTAGGAAGTACGAAACCCCGACAAGGAGGAAAGTTCCATCGTGGGGCCAGCTGTCAGCATAGTGGAGAATCGTCTTTCGAGAGATCGGGGAAGTCAAGGGAAAAAGAACTTTGGCATTTGAAGTCGTGAAACCCCGAGGGAGATCTGGAGCCGTTGGTTTTAGTGACCGATCACAGTCCTTGATTGTGTTTTACGGTGGAAGGGCATCCTAGTGATGTCATATCGGGATTCGGAGAATCGGGAATCCTGATGACACGGGGCTTATGCATTTCGACATTGCGATGTCTGAAACCCCGATAGGAGACAAGGCTACGGTCTTGTGAGATAACGGTCATGTGGGCCAAGAGCCTAGCCAGAAGGGGATAAGGGCCAAAAATGGGGAATTGACTCATCGGAGATCGAGAGATCGTGAGGACAGAGGTTCGTGACATCAAGGGTCATGAAACCCTGAAACTCTAAATTAAATCGGGAAAAGGTCACAGGCGCGTGCAGAGGCCGTGACAAGGAAAAGAGAAGGACCCATGGATCGGGTTTTCGTTAGGGATTCTAGCAGGGAATCGAAAGAGCTAATTCAGCTCAAAGGGGAATTTGAACGATCCTATGAGCAGGAGAACGACGAGGTGGTGGCCGTGGTGCTTACTGCGTCAGATGCACTTGGGGAAGGAGGATCTAGTGAGTTGCACAGATCTCTTGTCCTATGCAGATTATGGTTTTGAGGCTCTATGCATGTAACCTATTGAAGAAGAAAATAAAGAAGAAGAGTTGGTGGACGTAGCCCCAGGGTGGGGCTGAACCAAGTTTATGTTGTGTTTCTCTGCTTTGTGCAATGTGTTGATGTGTTTATATCCTTACTTGATAAGTGCTTTGATATAGATAGATATATCTGTTTATGCTTTGTGATAATGATGTATATGGATGTTAGATATGACTTATATGAATGTGGTTAGTGCTTGAATCTGCTAGATCTGATCTGTTCCGTCATGCTAAGTGTTGATAGATGCCATATCTGGTTGACCACTGCGTTGTACTGTGATTAGGGTTTAACTGCGTTGTAACTAAGAACTGGATATTGATAAATATAATTTCTAAGTGCTCTGTTAAGTATTTCAATCCTACAACCACCCCTGCCTCTACCTCGGGTGAGACTTCATCTGCTTGGTATGTGTTACTGAAAGGGTCGGTAGTAAGGGTTTTGTTGGTGCATTGTTGTAGAGTTAAACCCTGGGTCTTCCCCTATTCCAATACATCTTTTCACTGTGCATCATGTATTTTTAGTGCGCACACTCATTTTTATGCGCAACAATTCCTGGCGAATTCTGCTGCAAAAATTGGGGCTTTTGCTTAACTTTTTCCCCAATTTACCATAGACATTCTTCAACTACGAAATTCAATCAATTTCACCCGATAACACCAGTTCAACCTCTGTGACAATTCGCTTCAACTCAACTTGTTCGTCCCATCCAAGCTCAACGTTGAAAACTAAAGCTCTGATACCAATTTGTAACATCCCCGACCATCCATGTCAGGCCACGCTATGCCAGAGAACTCTTATTGTTCTCTCTGTGGAACATACTATAATATACCAAATATCTAACTGAGATATGCCACATAACATTTTCGAACTGCATGCAATTAATATACATACATACAGAACTCTTGCATAAGCATTATATATAAAACATGAACATACAAATACATATGTAAATACACAGATTCACACTGAAATAAAAGTAAACATATACATGAAATACCCATAAAAATAAACACATTTATAATAGCACATATGACAACCCATAAAAATAAGCATGTAAATAACAATTCATCATGTAAATTTATCACACAATTGACACTTGTCTTGGTAATAATGTCACCAACTGCGTGCAGACCTTCCATGAACCTCCCAGCCTTAGACCACACTATTTATCACTCTCAATAGTGAGTCACCCCTGAGATGGGACTAAACTCCACCCAGGTAAAGGGATTCCTAACCAAGCTAAAGGCTCATAGACAACAAGAAAGACTCTGTCACAGGTGCCAACTCAAACTAACAACCTATAGTCCCTCATTCCCCACATGCCTATACCACCTAGGAAGTGTGCCCCTTCTCTACTCAACAATCCTTCAGCTACCCCACTTCCTTTTTGAGCTTCAGCAACATGCCAAACATGAAGTCTCAGAGCACTGTAGCTACAGTTTAGAACCTTTAGGAAATCAATTCCCAACAATTCTCTCACTCAGATAATTTATCACGGGCCTGAAAACCTACCTCTTTAATATCCCACGGGCTTGATAACCTGCTTCTTCAATCCAACCCCCAAGCTAACCAACTACACCCTCACAAAATGGCCATGGATACAAGTTCAGGTATAGTCATGAAGGTACAAAAGATAGCTCAATGGGTGTGTGCATGCTCATGGATGATTGACTGGATGACTGAATGATGGATGGAATCATGGGAAGAATGATGTAAAAGATGATAGGAAATGAACTAAGTCCCAACAATATGTATGCATGTCCCCAACTTGACACTTTTCATGTTGGGAGCTACTTTGGCCCACTTGTCCCCAACTTTAGAACTTAGGATTAAATAATTATCCATACTTTATATTTAAGAAATATTAATATAATATTCCTTTTTGGATTAATCTCCCTATCTTGTCCCCTTTCCTTAACTTAGCCCCCCCCTTTCCCTAACCAATGGAGTTTAGTCCCCCATCTCTTTTATCGTGGTCGGTCTACGTGTAGTGATGCATTTATATTAATTATTAGATATATACAAAAATAGGCGCACTGGCCTTTAACATATAGGATCTCTGGACTAATCAAAACATAATCATCCTAGCTTATAATAACTGGCTCACCAGCCTATAAAAAATACCATATACACAAAGGCTCATTGGTCTCACAATCGCACACACTTAAGATGTTGCACATGGTATCCTGGAATGTGCACACTTCATCATTTCACTACGCAATACATTCACGCACTATTCCATGAAAGGTGCATACAAAATGATGTCAGACAACTCACCAGCTTAAGTACATTTGAATTTACATTTACAACTGGGTTCGACCGTAGGGATATTACATTCTTTATGTTGGACATCTAGGTTACCAGAAGACCATTGTCATAGTAAAGAAGCAATACGTTTAGCCATTTATGAAAAAGGAAGTTGCATATTTTATTATGATATGTCTTGAATGTCAGAAGGTCAAGGATGAGCACAGACATCCAGTTGGTTTTCTACAGCCCTTACCCATTCCTAAATGGAAGTGGGAAGTTGTGACCATGGATTTTATAACTAATTTGCCTAGGAATACTAAGAAACATGATTCTATTATGGTGGTGGTGGAAAAGATTACTAAAGCTACCCATTTTATTCCACTAAAGTCAATGCACAAGGCAACCAACATTGTTGAGATTTACATTCGAGAAATTGCTAAGTAATTTTTAGAAAACCAGAATCACGAAGCAATAAAATAAAACAAATGAGGAAATAAAACACATAATATACATGATACAATAGAGACATAGATATATGTGGTTCACCTAGTGTGGGTTACATCCACCAGATAAATTGTTAGGTCCTTCC
This sequence comes from Picea sitchensis, assembly GCA_010110895.2. NCBI lineage: Eukaryota > Viridiplantae > Streptophyta > Pinopsida > Pinales > Pinaceae > Picea > Picea sitchensis. The sequence continues at coordinate 22,592 of SNQJ01S0044456.1, read as the reverse complement.
TTTATTATTATCTAGCAAATGAATGGATACAACTTATAGCACACCCGTTGTAAATTCCTCTTCTTTCTCTTACAGTCTCCTCTTTCATAATACAATATTCACAATAATACATAGCCGCAATACATTTCCCTCAAAAAGAGGGTTTCCTTCTAGGGAAAAAAACCCTAACATAACTTCTACCATCAGATTTGTGAGCTTATAATGAACGGTCCATATTTACTATGAAATTACAATATGCATTTACAAGGAAAATTTTCCTTTGAGGGCTTCGCCCTTGAACCCCCACCGAGGGCCCACTTTCCCTTGGACCCCTAAGGGGTGGTAACTCCCCCCTGCACTCCCCTGCATGGAGGAGTGTACATTCTTCCGGGGTGTAAAGTCTTCATGGGGTATAAACATGGCTGAAAACAAAGACCTCTGAATCAGGAAGATAATCAGGCTCCACAACTAACAATCTCCCACTTGGAGACTAATCTCAACAACTCCGCCATTGTTGTATCTGTTGGAATATGAACCTTCTTGGACCTAGAAAATTTCTCATCTTCATCTTCATGCCTGAAGACCAATTGAAACTGAGAAAAAACTCAGTTTCTCACTGGTTACTCCCTTAGTTAACATGTTTGTGAGATTTTGGCTAGTGTGTATCTTTTCCAATTTCAAATTTCCATCTTCCAAGACGAATCATATGAAATGGTACCTAATTTGTATATGTTTAGTCTTTGAATGGAAGGTTGATTTATTTGCAAGATGAATGGAAATATCACTGTCACAATACAACATGATGTTCTCTTGCTTCTTTCCCAATTCCTCCATAAAGCTCTGTAACCAAATCATCTCTTTATTAGCCTCTGTAGTAGCAACATACTCTACCTATATTGTTGAAAGTGCAACAACCTTTTTCTGTTTTGAAATCCAACTTATTTCTATTCCACCTACAATGAAAACATACCATGTGGTGCTCCTCCTGCTATCTTTATCACCTGCCATATCTGAATCAACATATCCCTGCAGAACAATGTTTTAACTTTCAAAACGTAATGCATGAGTAACATTACCTCTCAAATACCTTAGAATCCACTTTACTACCTCCCAATGTTCTTTACCTGGATTGTTCATATACCTGCTCACAACTCCCATTGTATGTGCAATATCTAGTCTTGTGCAAACCATCACATACATCAAGCTTCCAACTATTGATGAATAAGGGACCTTAGACATGTATTCTATATCCTCCTGTGTCTTGGGACACATTTCCTTAGTTAATTTGAAATGGTTGGCCAAAGGTGTACTAACTAGTTTTGCATACTACATTCTAAACCTCTCCAACACCTTCTCTATGTACTCACCTTGAGACAATATCAATTTGCAATTTTTCCTGTCTCTTGTTATTCTCATACCAAGGATTTCCTTTGCAACACCCAAATCCTTCATCGCAAATGAATTAGCTAATTTCTTCTTGAGCACATTTATATCATGCATATTAGACCCTGCAACAAGCATGTCATCTACATACAATAACAATATAATATAGCTTCCATTTTCTNAACACAGTGATCAGAATGACATCTATTATAACCTTGTTATGTCATAAACCTGTCAAACTTAAAATACCACTGCCTTGGAGCTTGCTTTAGGCCATAAAAGCTCTTATTCAACCTGCATACCAAATTCTCCTTCCCTTTGACCTCATACCCTTGTGGTTGTTGCATATAAGTCTCTTCCTCCAAATCCCCATGGAGAAAAGTTGTTTTACATCTAATTGTTCAAGATGTAAATCGTCTACTTCCACAAGACTTAAAACAATCCTAATTGAAGTAATTATAACAATAGGAGAAAATATTTCATCAAAATCTATACCTTTCTTTTGTGCAAACCCGTTTGCAACAAGTCTAGCCTTGTACCGCTTTTTTCCTCCTTATTCTTCCTTCAACTTGTAAACCCATTTATTTTGCAATGCTCTTTTTCTTGTAGGCAACTAAACCAAATCCCAAGTCTATTTATTTACCAGGGAATCCATTTCCTCTTTCATTCCTTGCTCCCACTTCTTTTTGGTGTATACCTCCATTGCCTCTTCATAACATTCTGGTTCACCAGAATCGGTCAACAATAAATAATACAATGAAGGAGAGTATCATTCAGGAGGTCTAATTAACCTGGTATATCTTCTAGCAACACTTGCAGAAGTTTGAGGTACCTGCTTCTCCTGTTGTTGTACATTTTGATTTTCTGGTTCCTTTGGAAAAAAAAATTTAGTGATCTCATCAAGCACTGTGTATTTCGATTTTTCTTTTTCTTGTATCTTTCCCTGCAACTGATATTTGTACATGACCTTCTCATTGAATATGAAATCTCTACTCCTAATGATTTTGTGACTTTCATAATCCCATAAGCGATAACCAAAATCATTAACAACATATCCAATAAAGGCAAACTTCTTGTATTTTTCCTCAAGCTTTATTCTATTTTCTTTATCAATATTGACACATTCTTCACAACCAAAAGTCTTCAAAAAGGAATAGTTTACATTTTTACCTGTCTATGCCTCCTCTGGAATTCCACCATCAAAAGAGCTTGAAGGTCCTATGTTTATTAAGTAAACAATAGTATCTATAGCATCTACCCAGAACTATAAGGGCATACCATCATGCAATCTCATACTCCTTGCATGCTCCATGATTGTCTTGTTCATCCTTTATGACACACCATTTTCTTGTGGTGTTCTTGGAACTATCTTCTCTCTACAAATCCCATGGTATGAATAGTAATCATGAAACTCCTTGCTGCTATATTCACCTCCATTATTTGATCTAAGACGCTTCAACCTTTTTTCCTATCTCATTCTCAACCAAAGCTTTCCATTTCTTAAAAGTATCAAAAAAATCATATTTTTGTCGAATGCAATAAACCCAAATCTTTCTAGTTTCATCATCAATAAAAGTAACATAATAATGAGAGCCACCAAGAGATGATACATGAGATAGTCCCCATACATATGTATGCACAAGCTCTAATCTTTCACTCTTTTTTTCTTTTCTGACTCTGAGAAATATGACTCTCTTTTGTTTTTGTAAGTTTTAAACGTGTGAAGTAAACAAATGCATATAGATTCTTAAGAAAAATAGAAATTAATCAATGGTTCATACACATAGTACACATAGATTTACACTAGAAACCCTTAACCAAGAGAAAACCATACTTTATTGGTGTCGCACCTTTCAACTCTTCATTGTATTAATTTCACCATTCACCATACAATATATACAATATTTTAGGTATTTCGTAGCTACCAAAACCCTAATCCCTTAATCCGGGATTAATTTAGAAACCTAGGATCGTCAGAAGCAGTTGTCGAATCTGACGCGCCCACACACACACATGAAAATAATATAACAAATACCCAAAATTCTCCCACTTGTTGTTTTCTTTGCACACAGGGGTTCACAGGATTACATAGTCAACACTCCAGGGTAGTAATGCCCATTGTTACTCTACACCAGGAGAACTTCTTTGTGGTCACACAATTTGTCAATGAATCTACAACATTCTTCAAAGTAACAATATTTTCTAGCAACACCTTCTTTTCTTCAACCATGTCTCTCACAAAGTGATACTGAACATCAATATGCTTTGTCTTCGAATGATAAGGATGGTTATTTTCCAGGAAGATTTCACTCTGACTGTCACACTCTAATCTCAGTGATTTTTATATCAACCCAATACCTGAACACAATCTCTGTAACCATATTTCTTCCTTTCTTTCATGATTGCCTTCCATGTATTCAACTTTTGTAGTTGAGAGTGCCACTACAACCTGTCTTTTTTTCATCCAAATAATTTCTCCTCCAAATAGGTTAAACACATACCCACTTATGGATCTTTTGCAATCTAGATCTCTAGCCCAGTCTACTTCAACAAACCCATGTATGTCCACCACTCTATCCAATCCTAGTATTCCTTGGTAGCACAATCCATAATTGGTAGTGTCACGCAAATACCTGAAGACCCTCTTTATTGTTGTCTAATGCTCATTCCCTAGTTTTGACATATACCTGCTCAAAACTCCCACTGCATGTGCAATATCCAGTCTAGTACAGACCATTGCATACATCAAACTTTCAACTGCACTAGCATACAGAACATGCAACATGTCCTCTTATTCTTCTTGTTTCTTGGGACACTGATCTGCAAATAAGTTTACACATATAGGAATAGGAATCTTGATTGGTTTACTTCCATGCATATTAAACCTCTGCAATATCATCTCAACATATTTTCTCTGATTTAACCAGAGTTTCATGTTTTCATGATCTCTTTTAATCTCTATTCCCATAATGAAGTTAGCATCACCGAGATCCTTCATGTCAAATTTAGAGGATAGCTGTGATTTCACCTCCTTGATAACATCCATTTTATTTCCTACCAACAACATGTCATCAACATACAACACTACATAAATGAAGTGATTACCAAACTGCTTGGAATATGAATAGTGATCATCCTTGCTTCTCACAAATCCCAATACAAGGATGTATGTGTCAATTTTTTTTTACCACACCCTAGGTGATTGCTTTAGACCATATAGTGACTTCTTTAGCTTACAAACTAGGTCTTTCTTTCCCTTCACTACAAAGCCTTCTCGTTTTTTCATGTAGATTTCTTCTTCTAGATCCCCATGTAGGAATGTTGTCTTCACATCCATTTGTTCCACTTCAAGACCAAAAGAAACAACAATATATAAAATAAATATAATAGAAGTTAACTTGGCAACAGGAGAAAAAATCTCACCAAAGTCAATTCCCTCTACCTAGGAATAACCTTTTGCTACTAACTGAGCTTTGTATTTCTCCACTTTTCCTTCCACATTAAACTTCTTCTTAAAAAACCATTTTCTACCAACAGATTTTCTTCCAGCTGGAAACTCAACTATATCTCATGCCTCATTCTTATCCAAGGCATCCATGTCTTCAACCATGTCCTTCTTCCAGAGTTTACTATCCTTTGAATTCACTGCTTCCCTGACAGTTCTATGATCATCATCAGTAATAGATAAAGCAAAATTAGAATGAAAATCAGGTGGAATTCCTTAGATACACATAGATTTATGTTGGAAACCCTTAACCAGGAGAAAACCAGACTTCCTTGGTGCCGCACCTTTCAACTCTTAATTGTATTAATTTCACCAATCACCATACAATATATACAATATTTTAGGTATTTCATAGCTACCAAAAATATAATCCCTTAATCCAGGATTAATTTAGAAATCCGGGATCATCAGACACAGTTGTCGAATCTGACACACCCACACACACACATGCAAAGAATATAACACATACCCAACAATTTTCCATAAACATAATGCTCACAAAAATCCAAATCAATTAGTTTAAGATATGGAAAAAATATTCTTTTGTGAAGTATCTACATCCCCTTCTCACTCATGTGTCCAAGCCTATCATTTCACAGTGTTGTATCCACTCATGAAGAAGCTAAAGATATAGAATATTCATTATTACCAGGACATAAATACAATGTACCTACCTTCTCTCCTTTTTCTATCACCAGTGATCCTTTGGTGAGCCTCCACATCTTATCTGTAAATATGGATATACAACCTTCATTTTCCAACTGCCCTATTGAAATCAGAATTTTCCTTAGATCTGGAACATGTCTTACCTCTTTCAACAATCATTGGTTTCCACTCCTTTTCTTTATTTTTACCTTTCCCATTCCAACAATTTTGCATGGTGCATCATCACCCAAATGAAATTGTCCAAAATCACCTTAAACATAATCTATAAAATGTTTCCTATGGGGTGTGGCATGAAATGAAGCCCCTGAATCTACTACCAAAGACTCAGAAATATTATCTACAGAAAGAATCAAATAATCTTGTAACACATCACCTATTACATTTGCTTCCTGATTTTTCTCCTATTGTCCATCTCTTTGTTTCTTTGGAGCTCTACAGTATTTCTTCAGATGTCCTTTCTTCCCACAATTCTAGCACTCTATCTTGCCCAATCTATATTTGGATCTTTCCTTCCTATAATTCCCCCAGTTCCCGAAGCCCTTTCCTCTATCCTTTTGTCTTCCTCTGTTCTCCATGTTTAATGCATTGCCTAATGTCTCACCTGTGTTTTTCCGTCACATTTCCTCACTAAGGGAAACACCAAAAACATCATAAAATTTTAAATTATTTGAACCAAAGATAGATTTACTTACAACCATGACCAATGCATTCCATCTATCTAGAAATGAGCACAAGATTAGAAGATCCCTGACCTCATCATCAAATTACACTTTTACAGAACTTAGTTGATTAGTAACCGTATTAAATTCATTTAAATTATATGCAACAAACCCACCTTATGACATCTTCATATTAAATAATATATTCATTATAAATACCTTATTAGATGTCTAGGGTTTTTCATACAGTTTATTCAACACAGCCATCAAATCCTTTGTTGTCTTTTCTTTTGAAATATTGAAAGCCACGGACACCGCTAGGCTCAATCGTATCATTCCTACTGCCTTTCTTTCAAGAGCCTCCCAGTCTTCGTCCTTCATGGTTGTCAGCTTCTTTTCTATTCCACCCAATTTTAGGAATAGATTCTTATGATATAAATAATCTTCCATTTGCATCTTCCATAACTCGTAGTAGTACATAGTCAACAATCCAGGGTAGCAATGCCCATTGTTACTCTACACCAGGAGAACTTCTTTGTGCTCACATAATTTGTCAATGAGTCGGAAACATTCTTCAAAGTGTAAATATTTTCCAGCAACACCTTCTTTTCTTCAACCATGTCTCTCACAAAGTGATACTGAACATCAAAATGCTTTGTCTTCGAATGAAAATCATGGTTATTTTACAGGAATATTTCACTCTCACACTCTAATATCACTTCTTTTTATATCAACCCAATACCTGAACACAGTCTCTGTAACCATATTGATTCCTATCTTGCATGAGTGGTTGCCATGTATTTAGCTTTTGTAGTTGAGAGTGCCACTACAACCTATATTTTTCTCATCCATCTGATTTCTCCTCCAAATAGGTTAAACACATACCCACTATTATCACTAAAATTTCGTCCGCAAATGGTTACAGGAATTCAGCATCGTCAAACAGTTATGAGGTCATCCATGGACCTGAATTAACACAAAAGCATTCCCAAAGGGTAAAAAAACTATACAAATAGTGCAAAAATTGAAGGGCTCTATGAAGACACTGGGCACACGTGCACATGCACGAAACATAAACGCAAGATTCGTGCACATGCGCACGATGCACGACTGTTGTCGCAAAAATATGTGCACCTGAGAAAAAGTGCATTAATGAGAGTGGTTGGCCTCCCACCCACTTCTGGTTCAGTGTCCAAGTTGATTTGACACTCAAATCTGGACTGGATTCGACTGGGTGGCTGGTCAAAGACCTAGAAATTCCCTAATTATCCACTTTACACACTACAAACTAGTTGAACAATAACCCAAAGGAATGTTATAAAAAGGCCATGGATACACTTCATTTTTCAAGGAATTCAAAGAAAATTTATGCTTCCATTATTCTCTTGAGGACTCTTCTATCCTTTCCAAGAGTATACTTGCATCATTGCATTGGGCAATCCACCTCACCCCTTGAGTGGATTAGCAAAGAATATTTCACCATTTTCATTTTCTTTTTCAAAGTTGTAAGAAGAGCTTACTTGTGGGGGTCCAAGAGCCCTCCCTTGGAGGAAGAAGGGACTCATAGTCCCCTTGCTTCTCGGTGTTTTCTTTCACTAATATCAGCCTTATCATTGG
>SNQJ01S0044456.1:0-14773 GCA_010110895.2 Picea sitchensis | reverse complement strand
TTCTTTTGTCCTTATGTCCCTATGTTTATAAATTTAGTTGTTGTTTTATTTCTTAGTTTAATTCTTAGTTGTTGTTTTATATTTCTTTTTCTAACCCTTTTTCTTGTAGCTATCCTGCTTAGCAAACCCAACTAAGATTGTAAGCACCTCTAATTTTCTCACTAAGGTGATGAAAGAGGCGCAACAGATTGGTGACTCCACTAGGGAAAGGTATCAATTTCCTACCCCATTTGGGTTTTTCTAGCTCTTCTTTTGGTTTATTTAACTTGCAGGTGCATTAACCGACCTAAGCCGACCTGCCAATCATCCAATTCCAAGGTGAGTTGAGAGAATTCCATCCGAAATTTTCATTCACGACCGTGTGTCACCTGTGTGCGGGTTTTTAGGCCCACAGGCATGCATCGTGCACACATGCGCTTAAGTCACAATTATTTTCTGTGCACATGCGCTCATTGACTCTTTTCTGTTTGCGCACATGTGCTATGTGCGCCTCTATCTCCACTGAGACCCACGCATCTGTGTAAAAATTCACATTGTAAAGTTGTTGAGATGTGGGGAAGGTCATTAGCCTTCTTAAAAATGATTTCAAGCATGTTTTAAAGCTGCACCACACTTATTCCCCTCATCATATAAAGGGGTTAGTCAAAACACATAGGCACTTAGGGGGTTAAAATCAATTTCCTCTTTTGCTTTCATTTTCGCCACATGGATGGCTTGTTTTGACTCACAATATAAGTTGAAAATCATTTTTAATCACATTTAACTTGCATTGGGACTAGAAGTTGGATAAAAATCACTTAGTATGCTCTTCTCTCGCGCCTCCAAGCGATCTTGAGAATCCAAAAAATATTGTGAAACGATTCCATCTCCCTTAAGAAGATTAAAACCTTTAGGAGAGGACAACAATCCTTCTTGGGACTCCTCTTAGTTTACTTTTTCAAACACATCTTAATATTGTAATGGGCCCATACATGCCCACATGCTACAAAGATAAGATAGTGTTGAAATTTACTTTCTTAGATCAAATCACTAGGGAAGTTTAAAGGTTTTGTAACAAGCCCATACATGCCCACATGATCAATCTAGGATAGTTTCAAAGACTTTCTTAGATTACATCACAATAAGGAGTTAAAGGGATAGTAACGGACCCACATGTCCACATGATAGCTTCCTAGGGACTTTTGAATTACGCAAGGTTGTACCAAAGGCACTTAGTTAATTAGGTAATCAACACTTGTAAGGACCAAGTGAAGTCCACATGCAGCAAGGTGACACCTAATTCACTAAAAAATGGCACACTTTCACTCATTCACACACAAAAGTCACTTATCACTCACATATCTTCTTCTTGAAACGTGGAGGTCAAAGTAAGTTTCCTCCAAAGGGATTCTGAAACACCCCACCCTCTTCTTGATGAAACTATCCACTCCCATTTAAATTCAACGAGGTTGGTTCACACCCCCAACCTCTCAAAACAACTACATCTAATTTTTTTCTAAAAAATCACCAAGTTTTCCTCCACAGGAGGTGCCAAAAGAAATTTTTTAGTCTATGTAGGATTTCGGGGATAGGCATCCAAATAACTCCCTGTTATCTGGTTCTCACATTGTCAAAACCATAGAAGTTGTCAAATAGGGAACTGAAAATCCTCCAAGTCAAGTGTTCCTAACACCATAAGGCAGGGAGATACCCGTGAAGGGTTGAAGGCCAAGGTCCGGTTGTTCTGTGTTTCCCCCCTTGAGGCACCCACCTCTTCGATGAGATCCAGCCCATGACTCATTTTTGAGGCCGAAAATCTATATGGCGCACTTTGACCGAGGTACCTAGTGACCAAATTTTAGGCCATCTACCCAGGTGGAAATTGTGGGCTGCAATTGCACCTTGATTGGATTTTGTGCGGCTATTGGGAAATATCTCCAACTCTTTTGGGATATGCCCCCTTTACCCCTCATTATAACCAATTATTTCACCCTTCACTAGTTTCCCTTCCGGTGACTTCAGACCCCACTGTTGAGTACTATTGGAAGGTCCAATGCTATTTGAGAGGCAAGACATTACATCTTCTAAGACATGAGAATTTGTTTTCTTTTTCCCCACGTGGAAAAAACCCACTTAGCCACATATATACTTCTTTTACCACTTTATGTATGATGCACTTTTGACTACATTTTGATTTGGATATATATATTGTGTAAAGTTCAAAATTTGCAAAGGCTCTTGTTTCTCTATTACTCTCACCACCATTTTCACACATTCACTCAGCTAGTTGGACATCATAGGGGACCCATAGAATCCCCACCATTCCTGATGCTTGTTGAACCTCCCTCCTATCTTAGGGGGAGTGTATGTTCTTTCCCACTCATCGGCACCACCGTCACACACTCCTGTGAGCGCTACTATCTTAGGATTAGCTTTGCTTGGTTCCACAATACTTGGGTCCACTTCTCAAGTCCCACCGTCCACTCACTCTCCTTTACATGGAAGCAGAGGACCAACTTCTTCTCAAGGGGGAAGTACCAACCCACCTAGACCTCCTCAAGGGTCAGGTTCACAACACACTTACACCATGGCTAGAGATAATCCTCCACCCCCACTACAGATGCCATATTTGGCCTCTCTCAACATACCCGATCTAAGAAAACTCACCAATGATCCTATATTGCATGACCCCACATGGCCTGCAATGCCCACCAAACTACCTTCAGAAATACCCAAGTTTGAAGGAAAGGAAGGTGATGAACCTGCCAACCATGTCATGAATTTTCACCTATGGTGCTCTTCCAACAACATTATGGATGATTCCATCAGACTGTGATTATTTCAACGCACACTCATTGGCCCATCGGCCAAATGGTATGTACATGAAAAATCAGGGTCCCATGCGACTTTCGAGTCCTTGGCCAAAGCATTTTTGACCTTTTTCCAATTACCAATCTGCCACAACAATGGTCTGGAACTACTCTCTAATTTCAAAAAAACCTCAGCCACACATATCGCTGATCACATTCACGAGTGGCATAGGCGACGTAGTTTGTGCAAAGCAGAAACCACCAAACAACAGTGTCTTGACTGGTTTCTTAGATCACTTGTCTCTCTCCTTGGTAAGGATGTAGCTTCCACCTTTCCTCAATCAGAAGAAGAAGCCATCAGTAAGGCTCAACAATATGATCTCATTTATGCACAGTCAGGGTACTTATACACTGTACTTCCTGATCTCCCAAAACCCATGCCATTTGGCCAAGACAAACCTGTGATGTCTCACTCAGCAGACAGACTGATTAGTAACACCACTCACCACGGTCCACAACCCCAACAACCACCAATGTATGGAACACCTCAATACCCGCCGGCATATGGGGGAACTAATTCTTACCCCCCACCCCCCTTATCAACAACCATACCCTGTTGTTGTGCCTCCACCCATCAATGGGCCACCGCCGGCACCCCCCATACACCCACTTATTCAAATGATTTCCGGTACCCCCTCTACCTCATCTTATAGTACTATCGAAAGCACCACGCCTCCCTATGTACCTTACAGATCGTTACCCCAACAGAATTTGTACTTTCCATTTCCTGGCCCCCCACAACCCATGGCTCCCCCACATCCTCATGCTGGGGTGAATTTTTTTCAACCCTCTCCTGTTCAACAATATCAAAATTTCGAACAGCTGAATACGGAAAATCCGACCCATCCATCAAACAATGCCAAAAGGAAAGGACAAAATAGGAACAACAACAACCCAGGTCAAGGCGGGAATCAACCCCAGTAGAACCAACCTACTGGGGGCAACCATAACCAAGGGAATCAGAATCCCCAGGGGGGAAATAATAATAGGCATCAAGGGAGAAATGACAATACGGTTAAAACCAACTTCCCTTGTTCCCTTTGCGGTGAGTTCGGTCATTACACTCATCATTTCCCCCAAATTGCTGATTTCAAATGGTTGAAAGACTCAGGCAGTCTACCCCATCCTCCAGCACTGCCTACCCCTCAACAGGCACCACAACAATACGTGCAACAACCCCCCCTGCCATGCTACAAAATCCTATTCCACACCAAGGTGTGATAAATACCCAACAGGACACGTAGCATCCCCCACCTCAGGTGGGACAGTACCTCAACCCCAACAATCCAGAAGATCGCACCATCGTCCTCACTAGTGAGGAAGAAATCCTTCTGCAAACACGTAATCGTCAGTATCATGCACCCACTGAGTCTCCTCCCATCCCTTCAGAGATAAACCCTACACCAACAGGCCCCCTGTTGGTGATCCCTTGCCCTAACACCGAGCCACCTCTTCACATCCCTCGCATCCCATTGCATAGGAATGTCCACAACCCACAGGCTAGGGCAGCTCATAACTATAGTTTGGTTGACGACATAACACAATTCCCAGCTACCATGTCAGTCTTAGAAGTCCTTCAGACTTGTCCCACTTAGCAGAAATCTTTACTTTCTGCCTTGGGGGCAATCGACCCCGTAGATACTCGACTCATTACATTTGATCTCGACAGTGGAGAACCTCACCTTCCCGCCTTGATCGCTTTTCAAATCCCAGTAAAAATACGGAACAGCATAGTTCATCGGTGTATCATCGATGAAGGTGCATCCACATGCATTATGTCCAAATATGTATGGCAGAAACTTGGTTCCCCCAAAATCATACCCTCTACCATCACCTTACGAGCTTATGATGGACGACCATCATCTCCTGAAGGGCTCTTCCAAAATGTCCCCGTAGAACTTGGGGGCAAAACCATTCTCATCGACATCGAAGTTATCGACACCCCACTCGATTATAATATCCTGTTCGGTCGTAGCTACATGTATGATATGAAGTAAGTTGCCTCTTCCATCTTTTGAACAATGATGTTCCCCCACAATGGGAAGATTGTTACCATTGACCAAGTCTCACATTATGAGCCTAACCCATCTGCCAACATCGATAACATTCTTCCTCTCATCCACACAAGTCATGACGCATACCCACTCATCGTGATGGGTCCTGGAATTTTCAAAGATCCATCATTGTTAGGAACTTATCATGGAGCACCACTGCTCCTTCATCCTTCCAATCAAGTATTCATCATATCATCTAATAGAACTCACACATAGGATATCCTTCCTCCTAGGGAGGCTTCTATCATATCTGGCATCCCACTCGTTGCAGAACTTCCTCCTCACGAGCCTCCTATGAACTCATCGACCCCACCAGTCCATGATTCCACCTCTCCCTAAGTACATATCCCAGTTTGGGAAATAGTTCCCCAAGCCATCACTTAAATCCCCTTCTTTTACCCTCCACTGGGCATCAAATCTTTCCAGGTAGCCGCAACGCTTACCCTCCCTAATATGGTGTTAGAAATTCTAGTTTGGTATTTACATCCACCAGAGATGGTCCCTCGACCATCCCTTCCCCCCCAAACAGAAGGAATCCCAATGACGATTCCCATACTTACTCCCACCATACCCTCTACACCCCCACCCACTACTCCCCCTACCATAGCTAGGGGCAGGAGAAAGAAGAAGGAGCCCACAACTCCACTTCCTCCGCACATCCAACCTCCTTGCACACTATGTGAGAAAGATGGAAACCAAACTAACAACTGCCCATCTCTACCAGAGTTACAGAATTTGATCCCACTGAATCAAACTCCCCCAACACTCACCACTATAGCCAGTACTACCGCTACCACCCCCCACTCAAGTAGTAAAGGGTTTCGAACCAAATTCTCTTGCACTATATGTTCAGAATATGGCCATTATACCCACCATTGCCTGGCACTGCCAAACTTTCGGCAGACATTAGCCGCAGTACGCCAAATCTTCCAGAGAGAACCCCACCCAGCTACACCATCCTTACCAACAATCACTGACATCCGTTACGTCACAAATTCAGTCAATGAATGTATGAGATGCCCTTTCTCTCCATGTGAATCATTTGATCATTTTACATACCAGTGTCCTATGATCATTGAATATAGGCAACGCCAATTGACACTGCTTCACAGACCCACAGAGTCGATAGTTGACCTTACCTCATCACTAGAGGTTCTTCATGTCATTTCTCTCGAACCCGAGGCCCTTCCAATGCCTCTATGGTTCTTACATGACTTATCTGAGGATTCACCCCCCAATCCCCCCAACTCTCCCGCTCATTTCCCTATGGAAATTTTACACCCAACTACCATGGGTACTCCTCAGTACTTCGATATTTGGTTTATGTCGAGCGAACCATCACCATCTCCTTGCGTCATTCCCCCTGATTCTCCATCACCAGGGGGCAGCAACACAACAACAATTACCGATATCACTCTTCATGACCCCTTGTATTCATGTCACTTCCACTGTGACAAGGAAATACTCGAAGAGTTAAACAACCCTGACTACCCATGGGATGCGCTACACCACCGCGCACTCTTCTTTCCATAGGAAGCCTCCACGCCTCCTAACCAACACCCCATATACGTGGTCGAAACCAAGGATTTTATCCCATCAGAGCCTATCGACTGGTTCAAACACCCTATTCCTGCCCCTGATTCTTTTGAAGAAGGCAACATGGCCAGCATTTCCTTGACCATTAAAATCGACATTTCCATCAAAAATGGCGTCGTCGAGGAAATCACCATTGGAGTTGCTTGCACTCCTCAAGAAATCACCGCCTATAAAGCCCTCTTCTAGGAATATCGGGATATTTTTGCTTGGTCATACATGGAAATGCCTGGCCTCGATCCCTCTATCGTCGAACATCGCATCGACACCTGGCCCGACATTACACCAGTTTGTCAAAAACAAAGACTGCTACGCCCATCCAAAGAAGTGGCCATCAAAGCCGAAATTGACAAATTACGCGATGCCGAGTTCATCTACCCCATCGCCTATACATCATGGATTGCCAACCCTGTACCCGTTAACAAAAAATAGGGCACTATCCATGTCTGCACGGACTTTCATGATCTCAATCACGCATGTCCCAAAGACAACTTTCCAACACCTTTCATCGACCAAATTATCGACGACTGTGCAGGCCACGAGGCTCTATCCTTCATGGACGGTTTCTTTGGTTATAATCAAATTTAAATTCACCCAGCCAATCAGTACAAAACCGCATTCACTACCCCTTGGGGTGATTTTTCATATTGTGTCATGCCTTTTGGCTTAAAGAATGCTGACACAACTTTCCAATGGGCTATGACATACACTTTTCATGATCTGGCTCATATCATCCTAGCATACTTGGACGACCTCACAACTCAATCCAAGAAACGCACCCAACATCTTGATGATTTACGAATCATCTTCCAACGGTGTCGTCAGTACAACATCCGCTTGAATACCCTCAAGTGAATTTTCTGTGTCACCGCGGGGCGCCTCCTCGGATTCATCGTTTCTGAAAGGGGTATTACCGTGGACCCCCTCAAATTCCAAGCTATCACCAAAATTCCACCTCCCTGGAATTTATGTCAACTTCAGAGCCTACAAGGCAAGGCTAACTTTCTACGATGATTTGTCCTAGACTACGCCATTCACGCACACGGTTTCCTTCGCTTACTATGTCATGACATCCCATTTCACTGGGATGAACATGCCCAATAGTCATTTGATGATCTTAAAATGGCACTCTCCAACACCCCTTTAATTAGTGAACCTAACTACAATCGCGACTATATCGTCTACGTATCAGCCTCAACTGTTTCAGTAGCAGGAGTTCTCATTCAGCTCGGTGATGAAAATCATGAGCATGTCATTTATTACGTTAGTAAAAACCTCTCAGGGCCACCCTTGAAGTATAGACACGAAGAGAAACTAGCTCTTGCATTCATCCTCATAGTCTAGAAACTGCGTCACTATATTCTGCTTCGCACAACTAAGGTTGTAGAAAATTCCAACCGTATGCAATACTTGCTCAGTCGTCGGCAGATTAACGACAAATTTTCTCAATGGGTCATTATCCTTCAGGAGTACAATCTTGAATTCTCAACACCCAAGAGTAAGAAAGCTCTCGTTCTCACCAAACTTGTCATGACCCTCCCCTCTAACACAACCAGTGCCCCCGTCAATACAGACTTTCCCGACGAACACCTCTTTTACATCACTTCAGATGATCCTTGGTATGGTGACCTCCTCGTCTACCTCCGAACTCAAAATTTTAGTAACCACCTTTCACGAGATGATCGTCATCATATTCGCCACCAGGCCCTGCGCTACCTCCTCATTGGAGACATCTTACACCGGCGAGGGGTCGAAACCATCCTTTTTCGATGCCTGACCATTGATGAGGCCGATAGAGTCTTGAACGACTGCCACATCGGCACATGTGGGGGGCATCTTTCAGGAATATCCACTACTTAGAAGATTATCCAAGCAGGTTACTTTTGGCCTACCTTGTTTCACGATTGCATTCACACCGTGAAATGATGCGAGAAGTGTCAGCTTTATGCCAACAAATCCTGAGCACCACTTTCTCTTCTTCATCCAGTCATCACTGTCGACCCTTTTTGTAAATAGGGCATCGACTTCATGACTTGTAATCCCCCCTCCAGCAATGGACACAAATACATTGTTGTTGCGGTCGATTACTTCACCAAATGGGCTGAAGCTATGCCCACCTTCAACAATATCGCTGACACCGCAGCACGTTTTTTCTTTAACCACGTCATATCTCGCTTTGGAGTACCACTCCAAATTGTTTCCGATCATGGGAAACACTTCGAGAATGAGATTTTTGTCGAACTCTCATCTTGGTTAGGATTCTCCCATGAGTTTGCCTCACCATATTACCCTCAGTCTAATGGATAGGTCGAAGCAGTAAAAAAGGTCCTCAATACCATGTTACAGTGCACGGTTAATAAACATAAGACCAATTGGCATCATATGTTATTTTCCGCGCTATGGGCTTACCGTACGGCTGTGAAAATAGCTATTGGTTTCACACCATTTCACCTAGTCCATGGGGTTGAGGCCACTCTTCCCATCAAGTGCAAAATTCCCACCTTACGCACTGCAATTGAGCTATTACCCGACACTGCTCCAATGGAGCAGCACTTTTTGAAATTAGAGTCTCTAGATGAAGATCGTCGATCCTCATTACAGAACAATGAGGCATCTAAAAAACGATCAAAAGCTACCTTTGATCGACATGTCAACCTTCACTCATTTCACGAAGGAAACCTCATCCTTGCTTACGATATCACTCATGATACCTTTGGCCATGGAAAATTTGAGTCACTATGGCATGGCCCATACATTATCCAACATTGCCTTACCAAAGGCACATACATCCTGGCCTCTCCCAAAGGCCTCTCTCTCAAAGAACCCGTCAACGGGTTATATTTAAAGAAATTTTATGCTTAAACGTAGTCATTCTACTTTAGGTTATTTCTTTTATAGTGTTTTTAATCTTTTTTAACATCCCTCACGTCTAAACTATCATTTGTGCTATTGACAGATGCTTCCTCCACTGGCCCACCACATCGGTTACACCGACGGCGCTAGCCATTTGACACAAAATCTCACCTCAACCGCTTGGGCTCTCTACACCCCCTCACATGAAATGCTCCATTCGAGTGGCATATGTTTGGGTTCATTGACCAACAACCAAGCCAAATACATTGTCGTCATTGGCCTCCTGGCCGATGCCCAGCATCATCGTATTCGTCACCTTAGCATCTTTCTCAACTCTCAACTAGTCGTTCTCTAGCTCAATAATGTGTACCGCGTACACGATCCTTGCCTCTTTCGAAAATACCTGCAGGTTAGACTTTTATCTCGACATTTTGATTCCATTACATTTACACATATTCCAAGATAGTTGAATCAAATTACAGATAACCTAGCTAATATTGTGTTAGACTGGAATATATCACATCAAGCTACCTCTACACATACATAAACATATCAAAAACCTGTCACAACATATATAGATTAGGCATCATCAACACATTAACAAAACACATGTAAACACCACATAGATCTCAAAATGTATACTCATGTATATATAAAAGGTCCACAGTGCCATCCAAGTGTTTACATACAAAAATACAAGTATTTGTAGGCCAGTGAAGCACCTCAGTACAAAATGGGCTCACCAGCCTATATACAAAAAATACAAAAAATACATAGAGCACCACTCAAGGTGCCTCTAGAGCACCACCACCTGCCCCTCCCTCAAGTGGTGGTTTCCCACCCACTACTGGTCCCTCCTGCCCCGAAGTTAGTTGTTCGGTCATCGCAGCACCAACCACTACTTCCCGTCATACCACGGCCCGCCATGGCAGCGGAATCCCCACACACTGCTCCAAGATGCCCTCATCCTGGATGAGAGACCACATGCCCTCAGGCACGCCCTATAACACCGCCTCCAGGAAAATACATATGTCCTCAAAATTTACTTCGACATCTGCTAGAGGAGCATGTGATGACCTGGCACCAGGGTCATCAAACCGGTGTCTCCTCGCTGCTCTCTTAGGATCAACTAGTCTCGCCGTGGCATCCTCACACCGACATCTCTCTCCAACCCACGGCCCTCCCCGCGGTGGTCTCTCCGGATCCTGACAAGCTGACACTCTTCGCAAGTCCACCTCACGCCCATGAGGTGCCACATTTGCACATCCAAACAAACAATAGATATTATCAGCATCTATATCATACATATATATCATGCTATCTCACAAAACATATATATCAAAATCATCAACATACCTCGGCGGTCAAAAACCTCCCCTGGAGGCAACACCATGTCCGGATCCTCCCAGAAGTCAACCCCGACATAGGGGAACTGCAATATCACCTGCGGCATCTACCGCCACACCTGTGTCGCCTCAGCAGTAAAGAAGTGGCCACCCTCTCCACCACCATGACGAAGCAAAATAGTCGACCACCACTTTAGTCATGGCTCTCGCACCCCAGGTGCACCCAATAAAATCCTCGGGCGCAACATAGGCACCCTCTCCAGAAACTAGGCCACTAGGATGGACCCCAAGACAAACTCTCCTGTATCCGTGGACCGACAGTGGTCCAGTTGCCGTACCATCTTGGCATGCAGCGTAAGCCCCCAGGCAAAGTACTCACCGGCCAACACTCTCTCCATCACACACAGCTAACCAACACTTATCTGTTGCATCGCCAGAGACCCATAAACTCTCGCAATCATCACTGCTATGCAGCGATGTGCTAGGGCATCCATCGCTCCAATGCTCACAACAGTGCCAGACATAAATTTCAGCCCCGAACAGTATCTCTGGTCAACTGTCGCTAGCGACACATCCCTCGGTAACATCCCTCGGTAAAAAGTATACATCCTCCACCGCAGTGAAGGCAATCTGCTCTCCCCGCACTATGAAACAATGCAGGTCCAGACTCCACATCCGGATAAGCAACTGCAGGAGATACTCCTGTGCTCGTATCAACGGGAACTCAAAGAACTTCAGCAACCCACAAGCTTCCAAATTCGCACGTACCCCCGGCTCCTCAATAGCCACGACCTCTCTCAGCTTGGACCAATCCCGCTCTCACCAACCCACCGGCATCATGCACAATGATCGCCTACAACCACATAAAATAGTCCTAAGTCAGTCACATGGACCATAAGAAACATCAAAAAGATAAGTTTTACACCCGTCAACCTTGCCTCCAAGGCGCAGCTATTTAAACCCACAGGTGTGCACACGTGCGCGCCTATTCACTCCATAGGCATGCACATATGTGCGCCTGTTCACTACACAGGTGCACACTCAAACACGCCTATCCATCCCACAAGCGCGCACGCATGTGCGCCTGCTCAACTTACAGGCGCACTTTAGAGCGTGCTTGTCCAATACACAGTCGTGCACACATGCGTAGTTGTGCACCCAACAGGTGCGCACATAGTGCGTGCCCTTATCCCCCTTATAGGCGCCCCCATGCATGCCTATCCGATGGGCAGGCACACACATGTGCACTTCTACTTTCAGATCGCCCGCACACATGGGGGCCCAAACTCATAAAACCTCCTGTACGGCCCTCCGTACATCCCCTGCCCAAAAAGGAAACCCTAATTCTATGCAGGATGATCAGACCACTAACCTAAATCTCGTTGGTCCTCGATCGGATGCCTCATCCTCCCAGAATCTCCAAATCTCCTCTGAATACTTCTCGTCCAGTCACTATCGCAGCAAGTACAAATGAGGTGGCAATGTGGGCCCCAAAGCTATACATAGGCCTTTTCGCCAAACTTCCACTCACCATTCCGGGAGCTCCAGGTGTCCATTTCTCAATCTGTCTTCAGCCATGGGATCAACATCCCGTCATCTACATCACGATAGTCCCTGGGCCTCTTTTCATCCTGAGCCCCTGGGACGCCATTTTTTCATACCCTGACCAAGTACACATGCGCATATTCAAAATTATCAAATACCTGCTCATATATTCGATTCTCTTCAGATATTGTTCACGTCGGGTATTTGGTTTTCATGTGTGTAGGTACTTGGTCTTCATATATCAACACAACCCCTTCAGGTATATACTCAGCACTGGCATGTAGTCATTCCTTCTGAATCTCACTTACATCTCCAGTCACACCCTCTGACATTTGCCTCTAGGATCCCCACTTCCGGCTCTACAGTACCAACACCTCCATTTGCATCTTCGGTACTGTCACCCAGTAGCACTCTTACCCACATGAGTTGTCCCATTCATATCACCCTTTTTTCACTTTTGACACTCATGTTGTTTTTCAAAACCCTTTAGGGACGGGAGTCTAGATAGTCTTACATCATGTCGCGAATCATCCAGATCCTCCTTCTCCTCATTGTGCTAGCTTTCCCAACAGACTCCCAGATTATCTCTTCACAGTTCTTTTTGACTGCACCTCCATAGTATCATGAACCCTCCATTTCATCCACAATCAGTTTGCCCATCTGCAAATCTCCCTTCATTTCACTTACCTCATACAGAAACCCACCCACGGGACCCCCACCCACCACCAATTCTCTGCGCAAATTGTGCCCTACCTGGGCCAACCATATCACATTGGGGCACCCATTTCTGTATTTGTACACTTATCCCAAAATTATTCTTTATTTATTGTACAAACGCCTTTGTTTCCAGCCGTTACATTACCTTTTTTGTCGTCCTCTTTGGCGATCTTCTTCCCTTTTTGGCCAATGCAACCCATGTCACTATTGGTTGGGGCACTACTTATCATCTACCCTTGACGACATCGTCCATATCTCCAGAGTACCCCACAAGCCACTTACCTCTACTCTCTGAGTTTGTTTACCTTGTCCTACCTCTCGCACAACTTATCCCCCATCTTGTTGTCCCCCTGACACTCGACTTAGTTGAACAGATGTGGTCGCTTATCCTTCACATATACCCCCAACCAAGGGCAGTCTTGAGTCTCCATACATATTGACTTCGACCATGTTCCTCTTCCAAATTCCTAAGCTCATCTAGTAGATTTCACAGAGCCATTTTTCTTTTGGGAGTCGCGTCCCCCTTTTGTCGACATCAACACAATTTTCCAGACAGGCGACAGTATCTTGATTCTCATTACCTATCCAATGAGAGATCTCAGATGGCACAAGGAGAATCGAAATTGCTCCCTGCTATCGTTGACCCCCATAACATTCGACGTCAACACTTTCTCATGTTACGGTGGGTCTTACTTTGTGACCATTGCAGTTAGTTCTTATACTTGCCGAAGACCTCTGAACTTGGCTAGGTTATCAATGCCTACAAAATCCGTGATACTTCTTACAGATGTCACTGCCTATTATTCAGAGTATGTTCATCCACAGAATTGTCTTCTACCTTTATCACGACCGCCCCCGAGGGCACTACAGTTGCCTACATCAACACTTCATTCCTCTTTTGAGTTACATGACACGAGCATGGGGCATGCCTGCCTCGTTTGTACACAGTTTATTTTTTACAACCTCATGGAAGGTTGGGTTCTATAGGTTCCTTTTTCCCTCCAACGGATATCTCTGGACAATCCCACTATTTCTCTCTCTTACAACAATACTCTCAGTAGAAGAAACATTGATGGATTTCATCTATACGTATGATCCTAACCTCATCCATCAGGGGGCATCTGTTATCACTGAAGTTTCATCTGCAAATGGTTATGGGAATTCATCATCGTCAAATAGTTACAAGGTCATCCATGGACCTGAATTAACACAAAAGCATTCCCAAAGGGTCAAAAAACTATACAAATAGTGCAAAAATTGAAGGGTGCTATGAAGACACTGGGTGCGCGCGCACATGCGTGAAACAAAAACGCAAGATTCGCGTACATGTGCACGATGCGCGACTGTTGTCACAAAAATCCATGCACCTGAGAAATGATGTATTTATGAGAGTGGCATCCCACCCACTTCTGGGTTAGCTTCCAAGTTGATTTTACACTCAAATCTAGACTGGATTCGATTGGGTGGCTGGTCAAAGACCTAGAAATTCCCTAATTAGCCTCTTTACACACTACAAACTAGTTGAACAATAACCCAAAGGAATGCTATAAAAAGGCCATGGATACACTTCATTTTTCAAGGAATTCAAAGAAAAGTTATGCTACCATTATTCTCTTGAGGACTCTTCTATCCTTTCCAAGAGTATACTTGCATCATTGCATTGAGTAATCCACCTCACCCCTTGAGTGGATTAGCAAAGAATTCTTTCACCATTTTCATTTTCTTTTTCAAAGTTGTAAGAAGAGCTTACTTGTGGGGGTCCAAGAGCCCTCCCTTGGAGGAAGAAGGGACTCATAGTCCCCTTGCTTCTCGGTGT
>SNQJ01S0044455.1:89387-99701 GCA_010110895.2 Picea sitchensis | reverse complement strand
GCATCTTTGGGAGAGGACTTTCTGTACTTGTTTGAGTTATCTTTTGGTATTGTATTGGTTATCTATATTAAGGAAGTTTTGCTGGGTTTTCTGCCCCATGAGGGTTTCCTAGGATAAATGTTGTGTCTCTTGTGATTGTGTATTTCTCAGTGATCTTATCTTATGTTGTTGTTATTCATTGAAATGCAAAGAACTACAATAATGGCTTAAACATTAACAGTCTCATGCAAGAAGTAATTTGAAATTTGTCTTGGCTGTAGTCATCAACACTCCCTCTCAACTAGGGAGGCCTCCTTCACCAAGATAACTTGGTGAATATATCTTCAATCTGCTCATGTGTAGGAAGGTGCTGCATGTGTACTAATTTTCCTTTGCATCATGTCTCTTGGTCCACTGTATCGACATATCCCTGCAAACTCAATTTAACATTGCAGGCATATCTCATGGCATATCTAACTGTGACTTGTGTATATCTCAATACATGATTGACTAGGTACATTCATTACATAACATATATCAGATATGGTGTTAACCAGATACATCAATCATCCAATCAATTGTCGATACACATGTGGATCAATCTTTTCTAAATCATCATCACTTTATTCTTTCATCAAATACATCATCATTGGTGTAGACATGGATTTGTATTCTGTCATACTGAACTTCTTTGATATTCATTGTATAATTTTCCTTGACTTAGGAAAATCTCATCAGTCCTTTGTTATACTTCTTGTCCCAAGAAGTAGTGCATCATACCTAGATTCTTTCATCTTGAAATAAGAGGTTGAGCCTTGCTTGTATCCAACAACATGGCTTCCTAAATAAGTCATCAAAATGAGGCTCTCATCACCAACAAAGTAATAATATAGGTTTGGATCAACAACACCTTTGTTGAAACCCAAACTCCTCAAGACTTCATCTATCTGATGTAGTTTCCAACTCATGTATGGTGGTACAGATGAGAGTGCATCTTTCTATTAGATCAACATGTCTCATCATGGTTCACTCCCTCTTCTTGTGAGAATCTTCTGGCCATAGTTTTGTATTTCGCGATAGTTCCATCAACTTTATAGATCCATTTAGAAATCACCATCGATTTTCCTTATGGTCTCAGAATGATGTCTCATACTAGTATTCTTTGTTTATGGAATTTTTTCCATACTTGTTCATCTATTACTTCTCCATGACAAGGAGTCTCAGAGTCAAAGGAGTGGCTCATGGTTGAAGGGTAACTTTAAAAAAAAATCTTTTTCTTTCTCAAGATGTCCCTTCATGGACTTGTATGTTTCTCTGCCTTCTTACAGAGTTTTGTTGACCCTAGGCAAGCCTTTTATGCCCTAGTGTAATATCTCTGGTCATATCAACTAGAGCAGATGAATTTGCTGGAATATTGTATGTCTTCTTCTTAAATTATTGAAGGTATTATCTCTTCCTTATTTTCATTTTGTTTTGACTCCCTCTGAGTCAAGTAACTCTCTCTGAAGTCTGAAGGATGGAAGACTTCTTTTATTTCTTGTTATATCTTTAATGTCTTCTTGAACAAAATAATAATCAATCAAATAAGTTTTTGACTCCCGTACCAGTGATAATGGTCCAAGTCTTGAGGGCTCCCATATTGGGGATAATACCCTTCATTTATTAAGAATGAAATCAACTATAAAATTAGAGATCAAACGATTTGCTTGGGTTTGTAGTCATGTTTAGTTCTGTGTCTGGTTTAGATGAATTAATTCTCCTCTCTCTCATACTCATTCTTTTGAGGTGGGTATGAATCAATGTCAATGGTGGAAGCATATTGTCTTCCCTTATTCCTAGTTGGACAATTTCTTGCATAGTGCAGAAATTTGTCACATCTGAAGCATTGAATTTCTGAAACATCTCTTCTCTGATTATGACCCGAGGTTAATGAAGACTTCTGATCTCTGAATGTTTGTCTGAAGTTTCTTTTGAATCTTCCTCTTTTCTTTCTATGAAGTGCAAGAGCATGATTTTCATCAGGGGAGTCTTCCACTCCTCTATTTCTAAGTCTAAGTTCTTCTTGAGTACAATCTGTCCACAGACGATCAAAGGTTGGTAGACTTTCTCTTCCACTAATATTTTGAAGAAAAGACTCCCAATGTTTTGGAAGGTTGTTGAGAGTGGATAAGACAAGTTCTCTATCAGACATGATTTCTCCAATGGATTCTAGTTGTTTCTTGATCTCTGATATCTTCTTAAAGAAGATAACGACCGTATCACCTTTCGTCATCTTGGTACTTTGAAGCTGGCTCTTTAAGGTAAGAGCTTTGAGAGTGTTGTCCCTTTCAAAAATTTATTTTAATGCTTCATTCATTTCATAAGCTATCTTCGCGTTGGAAATATGAGCTAAGAGATGATCTCTTATTGAGTAGATGATTATTTTTCTTACCTTGACATCTTCTTCCTTCCTTATATTCTTCTCTTCATCGGTAGTTGTATCTAGTAAATTTTTTGTTACCACATCCAAAAGGTCATATTATTCAAGGGTGACCTGAAGCCTTGACTTCAAGGAGATGAAATTTCTTGCTCCATCAAGCCTATCTTCTACTAAAGTTTCGTTCTTCATTTGTTTGGATTTCTTCTCGAACGCTCACCAACTCAACTTAGAAAACCTAACAGCTAGGCTAGGCTAGAAAACTTAGGTTTTTTTGGGATTATGACTGCCAAAAATAGTCCTTGAAAGTCATAAGAACACATGTAATCTTGAAGGCTTATTCAAAGAGCTGCAAAAACCCTAAAACCAAAAATCTGCAGGAATTTGCGGAACCCTAGAAATCCTAGGGCCAAAAATAAAAAATTCTCAGAATTTCATTTTAAGAGCTTCTGGAGGTGCGTTGAAGGAGTCCGTACACTCCTATACACTTTTTATCCCAAACTTCCAAGTGGAAAGTGGTGAAACTCCCCAGAAAGGTAGGCCATACAGATTTTCTAGAAACCCTAGGAGGGTCATACAGTTTTGCAGAAGAGAGAGGATGACTGAAATTTGATTATGCATTGGGTTCTTCAAGACCTATGCTCTGAAACCATGTTGATTTTTCAATGAACAACTATTAAGCATGAAGTTCATTCCATTTTAGCATTTTACTTAAACCATGAACAATTTGTTGCAGCAACCAAGATCACAAGAAGAAACACCATGCACAAGTACACAAGAAGTATCATGGGAAACCCTTCTACACAAGGGAAGAAAACCCATCCAATCCTTTTCTATATTATTCAAGAGAAATAACTCCACCACCAAGAAAACATAGCACACAAAAGGGCTCTTACAAACCCTAGAATACTAGCACCTAAGAGAGGTGTGCATTTTTCCCAAGTAGATGTACTTGCTGAAATTTCCAAAATCACACTTCAGATATGATTCCTCAATGGGGAATTTACCTTTACTTATATTAGACTAAACCTATCAACAAAAGTGTCTATTGGAACAACAGGTCCGACCTCACTAACTCACATTATAATTAGTAATTACCATATTAATTATCTTTTACATTAAGGCGGGGCCGACCTATACCCTTTACATTACAATTAGGGTTAAAGGAAGGTCTAACTCTTGAACAATATAGAAAGGGATCTCATACACTCACTAGAGATCAAACACTATAGGCACATCCATAAGTATTTTCATATATCTATCTCACTGTGTGTCATAGGACAGCCACACTCACTAGTTCTCAACCACTGGGATCACGTTCACCTGTGCTCATCCAAAGGCATGTCCACTCAACAGATCTTCTTTCCCACTGAATTACACACGAGAGTCATATGGAGTTCATCATCTCAAATATCTACTGAGATGAGGCTAATACATCATCTTCATCTCTGTCTCATGATGATGCACCGAGCTTTATGGGAATTCACACATTCACCCTGTGCTCAACCACATGCACGTCCAACTCAGTAGATCTCCTTTTTCACTGTATTACACAGGAGAATCATCTGTAGTTCTTCTCAACTCTCTCTACGAAGGAGGCCATCTCTACATTCCATCTCTGTCTCAAATAGGAACCACACACCCCTCTCAGGGGCTCTCTCTCAGGTCGACTCAATCAGTCTGTGTCCTGGAGAATGTCTCACGCAACTGTAATAATCAACATTGTGAAAGGGATGAAGGCCAAACACACAAATATCCATTGGGGCTGGCATTCATGCAACTCATAGCTGACAATTTATTACGACTAAGAAGTAAAACAATACACACACATATCCAAATAATACACGATAGACACATAATAGATCATAAATGCCACATATTTATTACTAGAGTCGTTCCATTACAATAGAGGCATGCATTAAGAAGACTATATATGACCGTCACAAAACTTTATATCTTCAATTATATAGATCCACATAATCACAATGTACCACACAATGTGTATTCTCTCAAGATTTCCTATATATGACTAACTCATTAATATATTCAAAAGCATTACAATATTACAATAGGATCAGAGTGAGATTGATACCAATAACTCAATGAGTCTCACCCAAATATCTAGCTAGCCCTATTTCTAATATCAATGCTTCCTTTTATATATTTCTTTGCTTGGGAGCTCTGTCTCTTTCTACTCCGCTCCACTCATTCTACTAACAAACTGCATCACATGCTTTTGAGACCTTGTATTCCATGTAGCCTTCAAGAATCAGGGCAATATTAACTTCCCTTCTAGCTCATCTTTTGTCAATTCCATGATCCCTTCTGTTGTTGGTAGTAACCATTCAAAAGTGCTTCCCAATGATTCTTTTCTTGATTCTAGCACGTGTCTTCTTGATTTTTGTTGCACATCAAATCTGGGACTGGTGCACATTCGATAATATTTTATGCCTAGTGCACACTATCAAAACTTGGTTCGATGCACACTCGTCATTCTTTTTGCATTACCTTAAGTGCACAGAAAACTTTGGAATGAGCACCCACAACTTTGTTTTTGTGCGCACGTGAGAAATGAATCCAAAAATTTGGGTTCCAATATGTATGCTTTGACCAAATTTTTGTGTTGGAAAATATGGTTAGCAAGAAATAAGAAAAACTTCAAAGATCAATGCATCAAACTGAGACAAACAACTCTTAAGGCTATGTCTCTTCTGGCTGATTATTTGCAAATTAGAATAATATTACTTGGGACATATGACTTGTTGAATAATATTAAGTAGGCATGGCTTGGAAAATACCATTTGAACCAAGTAAGTTAACCCCACCCTTCTAGGTTAAAGCCTATGAAAAAATGGAAAATCATAATGGAACCACCAAATATTTTAGAATGGAGGATACAACAATGGATATATATCTTATTTTTTAATGGAGATTCCATGAATAAACCATGGGTGGTATATGCAAGGGGGAGTCTTCATGATCCCAGGGGGAACTAGATGGTGCATTACACTTGGGGGTTAGGGGAAATGCCAAAGAATATGGCAGAAGCATACTCTCTATGGTGTGGTGTAGTACCCATGTTTCCCCCAACTTGTAAATGTAACTATAAATTGCTAAAATATTGTGGCAGACTGAATATGTGTGAATGTTGGATTTGATGAACCTTTTTTGTCAAAAAGGTAATGTATGTATTTCTGTTGTTAATTAACAAAATGGATAGTGTTTCATAACTGCTGAAAGGGGGGTTTTCCAAGATAGACTATGATGCTATGAGAGAGATGGTGAGGGGAACCATAAATGGTTGAGATGACCCCCACCAAACCAGTACCTTACTGGAGTTAATTACAAAGACCCAGGATATTCCTCTGACCCAGAAATGAATTACCATTCAAGCTGGTAGTTGAAAAATCCCTCCTCAATATTTAATGAGGAGATGGGGAAAAGTACCCATCTGCAAGGCTTCCAGACTTGACCATGAGTTGGGGATTCAGAACCACACAATCTTGTTGAGGAAGGAAAGAAAGGAAGGGATTCATGGGCAAAGGAAGATCAACAAGGAAGAGGAGAGCATGTGTAGATTGAGAGTTCAAAGGAGAATTGAGAAACAAAATTATTTTTGGTGCAAGAAACTACTGGTAGTATTTTCAGTGCAAGCGGATAAAAAAGGATGCAGAGAAGACAAGTTACTATGGAAGTGCTCGTTGCAGGCCCCCTTGCTTGGTACAAAGAAAATTATTTGCTAAGTTCCCATGGGAGGAGGAGAGTAACCTCTGTCCCTGATTGACGTGGAGAAATAAGAAAGAGTCTCTCTCAAAGCATCATGGTCTAGCTAGGGGGTGGCCAATGGTAAATTTGTTCAGGAGTGGTTGTGCCTATGGTTCTGTGGAAACAGACACCCATTTCCACATTCATTGCACGATTTTGGCATCTGATAAGTATTTTTCATACTCTGTGTAATGAAATGGAAGTGATGGTTGAATGTCTGTATTTATGGTTAAGTTTTACAGTGTTTGATCAATCATTAGAAATGCTCATTTTCTTTTTTTAACTTATGTATTCACATGCTCTTCTATTTTCCTCATCTTAGCAGCTACAGAGTTATGGGATGTGGGTCTGTAAGTGAGTCTAAGTATAGGCTACGGTCTTTGCACTGGCTGGAAATTCCTTAAGGAAATTTTCCCAAGGATTGACCTTGTGATGTGAGAGAGTCAGAGTAGAGTTAACGGGAAACTTAAGTCCCACCGACCTCTCGAATTTACCTTCGCGAGAATACTAAGTTCGAACTCTGTGGAAGGAGGGTGCCTTTGTCAAATCCTTCACCTGTATGATCGAGGGATTATGTACATGATTCTAACCAAATCATGACTAAGTGTTGAGTGTGTAGCCTCAAGGTTTGTTAAAGAATCCATATGACCAAGGTCTGGGAACTCTACGCTAGGGCCGAAAGGAGATAAGATTTTTTGGCTTCGGAACTCCAAGAGTTCAGAGCCTCGGGTTGTTATGGTCTTACCTTTTTCAAACCGACCAAAGGAAACATGTTTCTATGGTTTCTCATGAGGTCGACTGACATCTAGCAGTTTCCCTAACCATGGCAGATGGACCTGATCCACTTACTGGTTCTGAAGTCATGCGAGTCGTAGATCCAAGGGATTTTCGATATCTTCCTTGATTGTTGGATCTATGTCATGGTCAACACTTTGGCGAAGTCCCACTTCGAGGGAACATAATTGTCATAATGCCAAATCCTCTAAATGTAGGAGCTGTGAATTAATGTGAATTGTAGATCTAGGGATGCTTAAGGATCCTTCCTAGCCATTGGATCCATGATGTGGTCAGACCAGTGTATACCACTCCGAGAGAAAGGGGGTGGTAAGCGAGAAGAGTCTCCAAACACCAAATTCGTGAAGTAATAAGAGTCATAGATCTAAGGAATTTTTAGGATCTCCCATGATCGTTAGATATAGAGTGTGTTCAGCCCGACATTGACCACTCTAGGAACAAGGAGGAATTCACACAACGGAACACCCGAATTCTGAAGTCATGAAGTAATGGAGGTCATAGATCAATGGATCTGTGTGGATGCATCTCGACTGTGATATCTAAGGGCGTTGGAAGGCTATCAGTCCGTAGTGAAGTGGCATGTTGACGTCACCTAGGGTGACATGGACCCACGTTTGACGTGCCATGTGTCACCTTGATTCATACTTTTTACAGACCCTATGAGCCCATTATAACATGACACATGTCACCCACTGATGGGGCCACCTGTCATCTCTACCTTTTCGTGTGACACCCCCTGGAACATATTTACTTGGCCTATTTGGCAGGTGGAGTACTCGGGACCCACCTATCCTTGCCTTTGCATTTAATACACCACGATGTGTAAGGGTGGACCCTTTGGGAGTTCGGGACTTCGAAACTCCGGAGGATTGGGGTGTAGTTTTTTAGATGAGCCAAAAGGACCGAAGGCCAGAGCCACATGGTGAGCTTCCAGGTCCTTAGGGAGTTCAGGACTCCACAACTCCGAAGGATATGTACATAGAAAGAAAAAGGATTTTTCAACGTCAAAGTGCCAAACGTCGAATTCCTCTTTAGCTTATGTTTTAAATTAGGATCAAGTCTCGCCATTGGATTAGACGATGGATGGACTTACACCGTGGATGTAGGGATGTCAGGGAGTCTTTGGGACTACGGGGAAATTGGGATAGTATGAAGGAGATGGACACATGTGGGCGCCTCATGGCCCTCGACTAATAACACCCAAAGATCTTCGGGAGGCCATAATATGCAATCCAGAGCTCATATTTGAGCCTGGTAGCAGACGTTAGAAAGATATGGTTGAGTAGAAGAGGATGGAGACCTCAAAAACAGTATTCGATATGATTAAGGGAAGAATTTTTTTTATGCCCCATCCCTGAAAAGGGTACTTAGGGGTCAGGTGTGTTACAAATTGGTATCAGAGCATGGCTACAACACTTGGCTTACCCGGGCTCATGAACGAGTCACATAAAAATATTATTAAAGAAGCATTTTGGGGTGACACCCTATATTACCCCATTCCTAAGAGGCTTATTTAAACCTTTTTTGAAGAGAGGAATGAAACTTTTTGCTGATGTACATGTTTTGAAAAATCTGAACTATGTGTTGTTCATACACTAGTAAATGAATTGACTAATAGAAAATGTTTTATTAGCACTCAACAAGTCTGTGGATAACAAGAAAACCACCGCGTGAAGGTTGGTGACACACCATGAATTGGGGGAAAGATCCCACAATAGAGAGGAAGAATTTTAGGAGAGGAGGGTGGTGGAAACCGCTCTAAATTTGGTTGAAACTGTAAGAAGCCTCATGGAATAATTATAGAGTTGTAGGGATGACAATGAAAGCCTAATAAAAGAGTAGGAAAAACAAACACAAATTAACGTAGTCTTACTTCAAATCTTATCAGATATACAAAGGCAACTGCAACATGGACCAATATCCACTCATGTGGATAGACATGATACTAAGAAAACTCAAAGTCCACCTGAGATACAAAAGCATGGTCCTGAAAGTGGCCACACAAGGAGGAGCACTTCAAAGAAGGCCCAACATGGAGTCAATAGAAACTCACCCGAAGAGTCCTCTTATGAGGAAACTGACAACTCCAAGGAATCATCTAGTAGAAAAACTAGTTCACATTCCCAGAGGAGAAGAAATAAGAGGAAACATTCCAAGATCCATGACCCTGAAGAGTTTAAGAAAGCAAATCCACCCACTTTCGATGGAGAAATTAAGAAGGGGGAAGAAGCAAAAGTTTGGTTGCTTGGCTTGAAGAAGTACTTCAGAGTCTATGACTACTCTGAAAACTTAAAGGCTCAAATAACAATTTTCAACCTCAATGGAAAGGCCTCCATTTGATGGGAGGACCTTAGGAATGTGAAAGGAATCCATGAGAAGGGCTTTTCATGGAAACAAGTTGATAAATTATTCAAGAATAAGTATCTGTCAGAGAAATACTTTGATGGGAAGACCAAGGAGTTCTATGAACTCAAGCTGGGACAACTCATAATAGATGAACATATCAACAAATTCCTTGAGCCGATGAGGTATGTGCCCTACATAAAGGATGAAAAGGTAAAAATGAAATGGTTTATTAGTGGAATGCCTCAGTCCTTCCGGGACATAATTGAATTTGATGATCCAAAGACCTTAGAAGATACTATCCAAAAGGCAAGATATTGTTATGATAAATTCAAGCATAAGACATAACCTCATGAATACTAGAAGAAGAAGACTAATTCAGGATTCAATAATAAGGGATTTAAATCCTCAAGATTTAAGAACCATGGGAAAAGTTCTAAGTTGAGACTTCCTACTAGGAGCGTATATCAACAAAATTTCCCATCTTAGAGTGGAAATAAACCCTTGTGAGCAGCCTCAAGTAAGACTGATAACAAAAAGAGAGAACCCTTGAAATGTTTGGGTTGTGGAGAAGAACATCTACTGAGGGATTGTCCACATAGGAAAAGAAACAATAGGAGGGTATACAATGTGGAAGAGGCTACCACAATCAATGATGTGGCTAGGAGCATGCCACAAATCTATGCGGCCTTGGATAATAGACAAGCTCAGCACCAAGCTTCAGTGGTGGAGATGGAAGGTATGACTACCAACCAACTAGTTTCCATTTTAATTGACCCTAGTTCTAATATGAGTTATGTTTCCCTTCAAACTGTTGAGAAATGTAAATTGCAACAAGTAAAACATGCTAACTCATGGCTAGTACAACTAGCCACTTGTTGGGACCACATATTGTACCTTTTTGCTCATACTTTTTGCCATTATTATACCCTTCATCACCTGTATTTAGACTCATATTATCACTTCATCTGATCACCCCAAGGTATACAACGTCCTTTCTCATCACTATATGTTTA
>SNQJ01S0044455.1:54980-89377 GCA_010110895.2 Picea sitchensis | reverse complement strand
GTTTGGTGGGGGTCATCTCAACCATTTATGGTTCCCCTCACCATCTCTCTCATAGCATCATAGTCTATCTTGGAAAACCCCCCTTTCAGCAGTTATGAAACACTATCCATTTTGTTAATTAACAACAGAAATACATACATTACCTTTTTGACAAAAAAGGTTCATCAAATCCAACATTCACACATATTCAGTCTGCCACAATATTTTAGCAATTTATAGTTACATTTACAAGTTGGGGGAAACATGGGTACTACACCACACCATAGAGAGTATGCTTCTGCCATATTCTTTGGCATTTCCCCTAACCCCCAAGTGTAATGCACCATCTAGTTCCCCCTGGGATCATGAAGACTCCCCCTTGCATATACCACCCATGGTTTATTCATGGAATCTCCATTAAAAAATAAGATATATATCCATTGTTGTATCCTCCATTCTAAAATATTTGGTGGTTCCATTATGATTTTCCATTTTTTCATAGGCTTTAACCTAGAAGGGTGGGGTTAACTTACTTGGTTCAAATGGTATTTTCCAAGCCATGCCTACTTAATATTATTCAACAAGTCATATGTCCCAAGTAATATTATTCTAATTTGCAAATAATCAGCCAGAAGAGACATAGCCTTAAGAGTTGTTTGTCTCAGTTTGATGCATTGATCTTTGAAGTTTTTCTTATTTCTTGCTAACCATATTTTCCAACACAAAAATTTGGTCAAAGCATACATATTGGAACCCAAATTTTTGGATTCATTTCTCACGTGCGCACAAAAACAAAGTTGTGGGTGCTCATTCCAAAGTTTTCTGTGCACTTAAGGTAATGCAAAAAGAATGACGAGTGTGCATCGAACCAAGTTTTGATAGTGTGCACTAGGCATAAAATATTATCGAATGTGCACCAGTCCCAGATTTGATGTGCAACAAAAATCAAGAAGACACGTGCTAGAATCAAGAAAAGAATCATTGGGAAGCACTTTTGAATGGTTACTACCAACAACAGAAGGGATCATGGAATTGACAAAAGATGAGCTAGAAGGGAAGTTAATATTGCCCTGATTCTTGAAGGCTACATGGAATACAAGGTCTCAAAAGCATGTGATGCAGTTTGTTAGTAGAATGAGTGGAGCGGAGTAGAAAGAGACAGAGCTCCCAAGCAAAGAAATATATAAAAGGAAGCATTGATATTAGAAATAGGGCTAGCTAGATATTTGGGTGAGACTCATTGAGTTATTGGTATCAATCTCACTCTGATCCTATTGTAATATTGTAATGCTTTTGAATATATTAATGAGTTAGTCATATATAGGAAATCTTGAGAGAATACACATTGTGTGGTACATTGTGATTATGTGGATCTATATAATTGAAGATATAAAGTTTTGTGACGGTCATATATAGTCTTCTTAATGCATGCCTCTATTGTAATGGAACGACTCTAGTAATAAATATGTGGCATTTATGATCTATTATGTGTCTATCGTGTATTATTTGGATATGTGTGTGTATTGTTTTACTTCTTAGTCGTAATAAATTGTCAGCTATGAGTTGCATGAATGCCAGCCCCAATGGATATTTGTGTGTTTGGCCTTCATCCCTTTCACAATGTTGATTATTACAGTTGCGTGAGACATTCTCCAGGACACAGACTGATTGAGTCGACCTGAGAGAGAGCCCCTGAGAGGGGTGTGTGGTTCCTATTTGAGACAGAGATGGAATGTAGAGATGGCCTCCTTCGTAGAGAGAGTTGAGAAGAACTACAGATGATTCTCCTGTGTAATACAGTGAAAAAGGAGATCTACTGAGTTGGACGTGCATGTGGTTGAGCACAGGGTGAATGTGTGAATTCCCATAAAGCTCGGTGCATCATCATGAGACAGAGATGAAGATGATGTATTAGCCTCATCTCAGTAGATATTTGAGATGATGAACTCCATATGACTCTCGTGTGTAATTCAGTGGGAAAGAAGATCTGTTGAGTGGACATGCCTTTGGATGAGCACAGGTGAACGTGATCCCAGTGGTTGAGAACTAGTGAGTGTGGCTGTCCTATGACACACAGTGAGATAGATATATGAAAATACTTATGGATGTGCCTATAGTGTTTGATCTCTAGTGAGTGTATGAGATCCCTTTCTATATTGTTCAAGAGTTAGACCTTCCTTTAACCCTAATTGTAATGTAAAGGGTATAGGTCGGCCCCGCCTTAATGTAAAAGATAATTAATATGGTAATTACTAATTATAATGTGAGTTAGTGAGGTCGGACCTGTTGTTCCAATAGACACTTTTGTTGATAGGTTTAGTCTAATATAAGTAAAGGTAAATTCCCCATTGAGGAATCATATCTGAAGTGTGATTTTGGAAATTTCAGCAAGTACATCTACTTGGGAAAAATGCACACCTCTCTTAGGTGCTAGTATTCTAGGGTTTGTAAGAGCCCTTTTGTGTGCTATGTTTTCTTGGTGGTGGAGTTATTTCTCTTGAATAATATAGAAAAGGATTGGATGGGTTTTCTTCCCTTGTGTAGAAGGGTTTCCCATGATACTTCTTGTGTACTTGTGCATGGTGTTTCTTCTTGTGATCTTGGTTGCTGCAACAAATTGTTCATGGTTTAAGTAAAATGCTAAAATGGAATGAACTTCATGCTTAATAGTTGTTCATTGAAAAATCAACATGGTTTCAGAGCATAGGTCTTGAAGAACCCAATGCATAATCAAATTTCAGTCATCCTCTCTCTTCTGCAAAACTGTATGACCCTCCTAGGGTTTCTAGAAAATCTGTATGGCCTACCTTTCTGGGGAGTTTCACCACTTTCCACTTGGAAGTTTGGGATAAAAAGTGTATAGGAGTGTACGGACTCCTTCAACGCACCTCCAGAAGCTCTTAAAATGAAATTCTGAGAATTTTTTATTTTTGGCCCTAGGATTTCTAGGGTTCCGCAAATTCCTGCAGATTTTTGGTTTTAGGGTTTTTGCAGCTCTTTGAATAAGCCTTCAAGATTACATGTGTTCTTATGACTTTCAAGGACTATTTTTGGCAGTCATAATCCCAAAAAAACCTAAGTTTTCTAGCCTAGCCTAGCTGTTAGGTTTTCTAAGTTGAGTTGGTGAGCGTTCGAGAAGAAATCCAAACAAATGAAGAACGAAACTTTAGTAGAAGATAGGCTTGATGGAGCAAGAAATTTCATCTCCTTGAAGTCAAGGCTTCAGGTCACCCTTGAATAATATGACCTTTTGGATGTGGTAACAAAAAATTTACTAGATACAACTACCGATGAAGAGAAGAATATAAGGAAGGAAGAAGATGTCAAGGTAAGAAAAATAATCATCTACTCAATAAGAGATCATCTCTTAGCTCATATTTCCAACGCGAAGATAGCTTATGAAATGAATGAAGCATTAAAATAAATTTTTGAAAGGGACAACACTCTCAAAGCTCTTACCTTAAAGAGCCAGCTTCAAAGTACCAAGATGACGAAAGGTGATACGGTCGTTATCTTCTTTAAGAAGATATCAGAGATCAAGAAACAACTAGAATCCATTGGAGAAATCATGTCTGATAGAGAACTTGTCTTATCCACTCTCAACAACCTTCCAAAACATTGGGAGTCTTTTCTTCAAAATATTAGTGGAAGAGAAAGTCTACCAACCTTTGATCGTCTGTGGACAGATTGTACTCAAGAAGAACTTAGACTTAGAAATAGAGGAGTGGAAGACTCCCCTGATGAAAATCATGCTCTTGCACTTCATAGAAAGAAAAGAGGAAGATTCAAAAGAAACTTCAGACAAACATTCAGAGATCAGAAGTCTTCATTAACCTCGGGTCATAATCAGAGAAGAGATGTTTCAGAAATTCAATGCTTCAGATGTGACAAATTTCTGCACTATGCAAGAAATTGTCCAACTAGGAATAAGGGAAGACAATATGCTTCCACCATTGACATTGATTCATACCCACCTCAAAAGAATGAGTATGAGAGAGAGGAGAATTAATTCATCTAAACCAGACACAGAACTAAACATGACTACAAACCCAAGCAAATCGTTTGATCTCTAATTTTATAGTTGATTTCATTCTTAATAAATGAAGGGTATTATCCCCAATATGGGAGCCCTCAAGACTTGGACCATTATCACTGGTACGGGAGTCAAAAACTTATTTGATTGATTATTATTTTGTTCAAGAAGACATTAAAGATATAACAAGAAATAAAAGAAGTCTTCCATCCTTCAGACTTCAGAGAGAGTTACTTGACTCAGAGGGAGTCAAAACAAAATGAAAATAAGGAAGAGATAATACCTTCAATAATTTAAGAAGAAGACATACAATATTCCAGCAAATTCATCTGCTCTAGTTGATATGACCAGAGATATTACACTAGGGCATAAAAGGCTTGCCTAGGGTCAACAAAACTCTGTAAGAAGGCAGAGAAACATACAAGTCCATGAAGGGACATCTTGAGAAAGAAAAAGATTTTTTTTTAAAGTTACCCTTCAACCATGAGCCACTCCTTTGACTCTGAGACTCCTTGTCATGGAGAAGTAATAGATGAACAAGTATGGAAAAAATTCCATAAACAAAGAATACTAGTATGAGACATCATTCTGAGACCATAAGGAAAATCGATGGTGATTTCTAAATGGATCTATAAAGTTGATGGAACTATCGCGAAATACAAAACTATGGCCAGAAGATTCTCACAAGAAGAGGGAGTGAACCATGATGAGACATGTTGATCTAATAGAAAGATGCACTCTCATCTGTACCACCATACATGAGTTGGAAACTACATCAGATAGATGAAGTCTTGAGGAGTTTGGGTTTCAACAAAGGTGTTGTTGATCCAAACCTATATTATTACTTTGTTGGTGATGAGAGCCTCATTTTGATGACTTATTTAGGAAGCCATGTTGTTGGATACAAGCAAGGCTCAACCTCTTATTTCAAGATGAAAGAATCTAGGTATGATGCACTACTTCTTGGGACAAGAAGTATAACAAAGGACTGATGAGATTTTCCTAAGTCAAGGAAAATTATACAATGAATATCAAAGAAGTTCAGTATGACAGAATACAAATCCATGTCTACACCAATGATGATGTATTTGATGAAAGAATAAAGTGATGATGATTTAGAAAAGATTGATCCACATGTGTATCGACAATTGATTGGATGATTGATGTATCTGGTTAACACCATATCTGATATATGTTATGTAATGAATGTACCTAGTCAATCATGTATTGAGATATACACAAGTCACAGTTAGATATGCCATGAGATATGCCTGCAATGTTAAATTGAGTTTGCAGGGATATGTCGATACAGTGGACCAAGAGACATGATGCAAAGGAAAATTAGTACACATGCAGCACCTTCCTACACATGAGCAGATTGAAGATATATTCACCAAGTTATCTTGGTGAAGGAGGCCTCCCTAGTTGAGAGGGAGTGTTGATGACTACAGCCAAGACAAATTTCAAATTACTTCTTGCATGAGACTGTTAATGTTTAAGCCATTATTGTAGTTCTTTGCATTTCAATGAATAACAACAACATAAGATAAGATCACTGAGAAATACACAATCACAAGAGACACAACATTTATCCTAGGAAACCCTCATGGGGCAGAAAACCCAGCAAAACTTCCTTAATATAGATAACCAATACAATACCAAAAGATAACTCAAACAAGTACAGAAAGTCCTCTCCCAAAGATGCGCCTCTCTCTCTCTCTTCTCCAACTGCAACTCCGAAACTTTTCTCTCAATAAACAAGTGAGTGTGTTGCTAAGTGAGGCGCTAGCCTCCTTATTTATACAAGTCTCGCACATGTGGGAGTGTCCTTTCACTGGCAGGGACAACTTCTTCTTCTGGGTGGTTATAACCACCTTTATTATATTATGGGGCCTCTTTGATACATTATGGGGCCGAATTATCTTTCTGCCTATTACAATTACATTATGACCAATCTGTACAAGGGGATTTGGTCCTTTTACAATAGCCGACATGATCAATCCACAATGGGGATTGATCCAATGAATAATATATCAAATAATAATAAGAATACACTTTGTAGTTACATTATTTCAACACTCCCCCTTAACAACAAGGGTATTCTAAAACAACATCAAATGAGATAGAGGCCTTTATCATCAACAACATCAGGAGGACGACATCATCAATATCATCTTGGAACACTGACTGGTGTATCTATAAATCATCGAAATTTTTCTTCATCGGCAGCATCGTCATTCTCAAAGGAATGGAATCATCATCTGCATCAATATGTATTAGTATAAAACTAATACATCATCATCATCATAGCACGAGGCTGGCTCATCATAATACAGGACTGGATTTGCGTCACAAATGTTAAGCTAGAAGCTCAGTACTCGTCTTGCTTTACATCACAACAATCAAGATGGAAGAAAGATACTAGCCTGACTTTACGTCACAGCTTCTCAAGTTGGAAGCACAGTACTAGTATCATCTCAATGTCTTGTTTTACGTCACAGCACTCAAGCTGGAAGCAAGATACTAGATTGGCTTTACATCACAGCTTCTCAAGCTAGAAGCACAGTACTAGTCTCATCTCAACGTCTTGGTTTACGTCATAGAACTCAAGCTGGAAGCAAGATACTAGACTGGATTTACGTCATTGCTTCTCAAGATGGAAGCATAGTGCTAGTCTCATCACATCTTCTTGATTTACGTCACAACCATCAGGTTGGAAGCAAGATACTAGATTGGCTTTATGTCACAGCTGTCAAGACGGAAGCATAGTGCTAGTCTCATCACATCTTCTTTCTTTACGTCACAACCATCACATTGGAAGCAAGATACTAGACTGGATTTACGTCACAAATGTCAATATGGAAGCACAGTGCTAGTCTCATCAAATCTTCTTGCTTTACGTCACAACCATTAGGTTGGAAGTAAGATACTAGACTGGATTTACATCACATCTATCAAGATGGAAGCACAGTACTAGTCTCATCACATCTTCTTGCTTTACATCACAGCAATGAGGCTGGAAGCAAGATATGTCTCATCACAACAACTACTCCCCCTTTCGAGGGAGATCCTTTCAAACTATTCCAAGCTTATCTCGAAAGTGCTCAAACTTTACATGAGATAGAGGCTTAGTCAACACATCAACAACCTGTTCATTCGTGCTAACGTACTGGAGTTTTAAGGATCCTCTCTACACCATGTCACATATGTAATGATAATGAATCTCTATGTGCTTCAACCTGTTATGGAATACAAGATTCTTTTCATCTTTTTGCATCTCTGGTTGTCACATAGGATCGTGGTTGCTTCCATCTCTAGGTCAAATAGGCCGATCAACAACTTTCGAATCCATATAGCTTCGCAGCTGACAGAACATGCAGCAATGTATTCTGCTTCCACTGTGCTGAGAGTGATGATGGATTGCTTCCTACTCTACCATGAGATCATGGTTGATCCCAAACTGAAATAGCATCTTGAAGTTCTTTTCCTGTCAGAAACACTTCCAGCCTAATCTGAATTAGTGTACCCACTCAATTTGAAATCATGATCTCCATCATAATTGAGAACACAATCTAATGTACCCTTAAGGTACCTCATCACATGTTTTGCAACTACAAGGTGAACATGTCTAGGTTCTACCAGAAACTAACTCAAGGTGTTCACGGAAAAACAAATATCTGGTCTGGTGTTCATCAGGTACATCAACAATTCAATAATCTGTCTATACAGTGTGGCATCAATCAGTTCTAACGAAGTGTCGACCAACAGCTTCAGCTTAATTTCCATGGGTGTATTCATGGCTTACACTCTAACATGTCAATTCTCTTCAAGATTTCGACTGCATACTTACCTTGGTTAAGGAATATTCTCTCTAGACTCTGCCATACCTCAAGACCTAAGAAATAGTGCATTAGGCCAAGGTATTTCATCTCAAATTCTGAAGCGAGTCTCTTATTACATTCAATGATGAGATTTTCTTCTCCAGTTAAGAATAAGTCATCCACATACAGTAATAGTATTAATGGCTCATCGTTCATAACTTTGAAGTAGAGGTTAGAATCTGCTTTACTCTTGGTAAATCCCAAGCTTGTCAGAAAGTTGTTTATCCAGCCATACCAAGCTCTAGGAGCTTGCTTCAATCTGTACAAGGCTTTCTTCAACTTGCAGACATGAGACTTCCTATATTCAAATTCAAATCCTCGAGGTTGCTCTATATACACTTCCTCTTCGATAATACCATTTAGGAAATCTTTCTTTACATCCATCTGGTGTAACTTCCACTTCATATTAGCTATAAGGGATATGATGGTTATGATTGAAGTGTATCTAGTTACAAGAGCGAATGTCTCTTCATAGTCAATGCCTTCTTTTTTAGAAAAGCCACGAGATACAAATATTGCTTTATACTTCTCAATACTTCCATCAACAATATGTTTTATTTTGAAGAGCCATCTAGACAATACCACATCCTTGTTATTCGGTCTGGGAACTATTTCCCATACATCGTTCTTTATTATGGATTGGAATTCTTTTGTCATGGCATCTACCCATTCTTTCTTTTGAATGGCTTCTTCAAAGCAGGTAGGCTCCTTTTCTAGGAGATAACACATCAAAGCCATATAATTGGAGAATGGATTAGGTCTCTTCACATGTCTCGTGGTTCCTTCGGGAACACCATATTTCTATCCATCTTGAATAAGCTGTCTAGCCCAAGCTAGATTTATTTTATGGGAGATTGTCATATGAAGAGGTTCTTGAAACTCTAATACATCATGATATTCTAGAATTTCCTCATCAGGGCAAGTTACGACTTCCCTCATTGGTTCAACAGCTCTAGGAACCTCCCTCGTTGATTCTACAACTCTGGGGATTACGGGTTCCTCTTCATATACCTCTTCAAGCTGGAATTTTCTCGATTTATTGAGCGCTACATCTTCATCAAAGGTCACATCCTTGCTGATATCAATGTGGTGGTAACCTAGTATATAGATCCTGAAGGCCTTGGAGACCTCATAATATCCCACAAATATTCCCTTCTTTCCTGAGGGTTCCATCTTGCTTCTTTTCTCTTTCTAAATATGTATAAAAGCTAGGCAGCCAAATATTTTGAGATGTCTTACCTCTGGTTTCTTTCTAGTGAACATCTCTTCCGGGGTCTTGAACCCAAGTGCACTATGGGACAATCGGTTTTGCACATATATGGTTATCATTGTTTCTTCTGCCCATAAGCATATAGGAAGATCTTGATCGTGGATCATGATCTTCACGACTTCCATTATCGTTATGTTCTTCCTTTCAGCCACACCGTTTTGTTGAGAATTATAGGGAGTAGTGAGTTCCCTCTTGATCCCAACATCTTTGCAGAAGTTCACGAACTCTTTTGAGGTGTACTCTCCTCCATTATTTGACCTAAGTATCTTGATCTTTATTTCAGAAAGATTCTCTATCAAAGATTTGAATTCCTTGAACTTGCTGAACACTTCATCTTTACATTTCAAGAGATACAACTAGGTCTTACGAGAATAATCATCAATAAATGATACATAATATACATACCCACTAATGGA
The DNA here is from genome assembly GCA_010110895.2 of Picea sitchensis. Lineage (NCBI taxonomy): Eukaryota > Viridiplantae > Streptophyta > Pinopsida > Pinales > Pinaceae > Picea > Picea sitchensis. The sequence continues at coordinate 79,798 of SNQJ01S0044455.1, read as the reverse complement.
GGACAATGGAATTGGGCCACACACATATGAATGAATGAGTTCTAGGGCTCCTTCTGCTTTGTTGTCTCTCTTCGAAAAAGGGTTCTTGATGTTCTTCCCTTGTGCACATCTATTGCATACGCCTTCATGGTCAAACTTGAGTTCTGGTAAACCTGTGACCGCTTTGCATATGTATGGTAGTGCCTTGTAGTTAATGTGAGCTAATATTCTATGTCAAAGTTCACATGGATTCTCAATGGCGTGGGTCATGGCAGCTTCTGAGTGACCCTTTAGCTTATACAAGCCATTCTCTTCTTTTCCAATGATGATTGCTTCATTTATGGTTTCTCTTTTAGTACGTTTCCTTCTGCAACCTTCACTATTTCTTCCCTATGACCTAAATCAAGGTCAACAAAACAACAAGCAAGAGTAATGTCCTTTTGATAATATAAAGCAATAGCACGAACAATCATCACAGTAGCTCCTTTAGAGATATCATTTGTAACTTGTCTGAAGCAAAGATTAAAGGTAAGTAATACAATACCAAAATGAGGTCAACACTCTCATAGTGTTGTGGTCAAACATTCTTCCATGGAAACCTATAACTAACACACGAGGTTTTTCCCTTGAGGAGGTGTTAGTTGTATCAGACAAATGATTACGTTAAGAATTTACCTCTATATGCTCACATGCTATCAAGTATGATACTTTACAAAGACTGTTATCTCAACTATAGTCATCAACTTGTCATATGTACCTTTGAATCTTATTAACTTGATTAATCAAACCTGGAGCCTTGTACTGAGGAATGAGTGCTTTCTTTTGTTCCGAGTCTCCTTCACTCAAGATGACGAGTGCTTTCTTCAACCTGTCTTTTGTACTAAGACAATATGATATCTATGATAGTAGGTTGGGTTAGAGGATAAGTTCTATGATCTCAACTTTTAATCCATCTAATACCTTGACTCAGAAAAGGTTAGAATGAAGGTCATAGCTACAACATTGGTCAATATAACAAATGGATGCATATCAGAATAATCACACCTAGGTTGCATCATTCCTCTAAATGTGTTGGATATTGAGATTCTTTTGGATCTATGGAAAGAGATCCCTTCTCCTACAAATACTCTTTAAGGTTTAACCATTTAAACATATGTGAGTACATAAATCTAATAGCATTTGCAGGTAGTGACTCTATCTGGCAACAACGATAATCATTACCAACTCTTGAAAAATTCAAGGGTGACTGCAACTGGTAGTACGGCTGCAACTGCAACTGATACTGCAACTGCAACTGGTTCTAAGACTGCAACTGCAACTGCAACTTAGGGTTTATGAGGAAACCCTAATTTTCAAAATTTGAATTTTGAAATTCTGATCCAAGGGATAGATGCACTGAGATGAGGTGAGTAAGCTGGTACAGTCAGATTTTTGAAAATCCAAATTTTACCCCTCCAAACTTGATCTACGGATTTCTAGTCTGGTGCTTCTGGTTTTTCGATACTTCTGGTACTCTGGTACTTCTGGTACTTCTGGTACTCTAGTTTTCTGGTTTTCTCATACTTTGTGAAAACTAGGGTTTCACTTTCTGGGAGATCTAACCACTAAAAAGGTGCGCTAAAGGTGCCAAAATGATCCTTGAGGGAGGGCACACTTTTCTAGATGGTTTTAGGGCTGAAATACCTCACCAACAAAAAGCCCTAATTTGCATGTACGGAAATAGTGACATTTTTCACTTTTCTCTTGTGAAAGTTGCTCTATTTAGCTTGGCTTTGATACCATGTTAATGTTTAATCCATTATTATAGTTCTTTGCATTTCAATGAATAACAACAGCATAAGATAAGATCACTGAGAAACACACAATCACAAGAGACACATCATTTATCCTGGGAAACCCTCATGGGGCAGAAAACACAGCAAAACTTCCTTAATATAGATAGCCAATACAATGCCAAGAGATAACTCAAACAAGTATAGAAATTCCTCTCCCAAAGATGTGCCTCTCTCTCTCTCACTCTCTCTCTTCTCCAACTGCAGCTCTAAAACTTGTCTCTCATTGAACAAGTGAATGTGTGTCTAAGTGAGGTGCTAGCCTCCTTATTTATACAAGTCTGGCACGTGTGGGAGTGTCATTTCACTGGCAGGGCCGACTTCTTCTTCTAGGTGGTTATAACCACCTTTATTATATTATGGGGCCTCTTTGATACATTTTGGGGCCGACTTCTCTTTCTTCCTATTACAATTACATTATGACCAATCCGCAAAAGGGGATTTGGTCCTTTTACAATAGCCGACATGATAAATCCACAATGGGTATTGATCCAATGAATAATATATCAAATAATAATAAGAATACACTTTGTAGTTACATTATTTCAACGAAGACTTGGCCTGATGGAGAATTCCTCCCTAGCTGAGAGGGAGTGTTGACGATTACAACTACGTGAGACATTCTCCAGGATGCATAATGATTGAGTCAACCTAAGAGAGAGCCCCTGAGAGGGGTGTGTGGTTCCTATTTGAGACATAGCTGGAATCTAGATATGGCCTCCTTCGTACAAAGAGTTGAGAAGAACTCTAGATGATTCTCCTTTGTAATGTAGTGATAAAGGAGATCATGTGAGTTGGACGTGTCTATGGCTGAGAACAAGGTGAACATGTGAATTCCCATAGAACTGGGTGCATCATCATGAGATAGAGATGAATATGATGTATTAGCCTCCCGATCTAAGCAGAGATTTGATAGGATTAACTACAGATGGCTCTCCTGTGTAATGCAGTGGGAAAGAATATATGTTGAGTGGATGTGCTTGTGGATGATCACAAGTGAACATGATCCTAGTGGTTTAGCACTAGTGAGTGTGGTTCTCCTGTGAGATGCAATGAGATAGATATATGGGCATCCATATGGATGTGACCCTAGTGGTTGAGCACTATTGGGTGTATGAGATCCCTTTCTATATTATTCAAGAGTCATACCTTCTTGTAACCCTAATTGTAATGTAAAGGGTACAGGTCAAGCCCAACTTAATGTAAAAGATAATTAATTTGGTAATTATTAATTATATTGTGAGTTAGTGAGGTCAGCCTTGTTGTTCCAATAGAAACTTATGTTGATAGGTTCAGTCTAATATAAGTAAAGGTAAATTCCCAATTGAGGAATCATATATGAAGTGTGAGTTTGGAAATTTCAGCAAGTACATCTACTTGCGAAAAGTGTGCACCTCTCTTGGGTGGTAGTCTTATAGGGTTTGTAAGCACCCTTTTGTGTGCTAGGATTTCTTGGTGGAGGAGGTTTTTCTCTTGAAGATTATAGTAAAGGATTGGTTGGGTTTTCTTCCCTTGTGTAGAAGGTTTTCCCATGATACTTCTTGTGTATTTGTGCATGGTGTTTCTTCTTCTGATATTGGTTGCTGCAACAAATTGTTCATGGTTAAGTAAAATGCTAAAATGGAATGAACTTCATGCTTAAGCCTTGATTATTGAAAAATCAACACACAAGACCTTATGGTCTTTGAGATCCTCTTTTCATCTCGGGTGAGACATTCCTCGGCCTTGGCTGAGGATTGATATGTCAATGCTATGGGGTTTTTGTTGGTCAACTCTAGATGAACCCTAGGTCTAACTCCCCATAGTTAAGAAGGACATGCGCAAGCATGGAAAAAATGTCAACAGGTAAATCATACCAGACTCTCTAAAAATTATTCTTATTTTGTAATGATCCATCGTACTTAATCCCCCAATTGAGAAACATGTATTCCCAAGCAGTGGGTTGTCTCTCTCGATGCAATAATCTTGCAAATTTTGTATCCCACACTTCTTTGGCATAGTGGCATTCAAATAAAAAATGTATGTGTTTATTATACACTAGAACACAAGGAACATTGTGAAGGACCAACAATTCCTCATTTTCTTAAGTTTTCCATAGTGAGGACTTTACCCTTCAAAATATATTTACCTTCAAAAACCCATCACTTGACGAAAACAATTTCCACAATGGAGATCGTTGCACAAGGGTTTATGATTCTAATAAAGTCGAGTACTCAAGTTTTATAGAATAAAATGCATCACCCCATCCCATTCAATCCTTTTCCACAACATGTGTTGGAAGGAAACCATAAAGGGAAAGGAAAATTTCACAGATGTCAACAGAAAGAGGTTATGGTGGAGAGCCAAAATGCCAACCTTTCCAATCTCTAGATCAATAATCTCATTCTAAAATTTCATACAATGTTTTCTAGTTCCTACTCGTCATCCATAATCTAAGAGGGGTAAAATCCACTCCGTCTCTTAGGGTTCGCTTTCCATTTATACTATCTTCCCATATCTGCACACTTTTCCCATTACTTGGAGATGATGTTAATCTTCCCTTAATTAGAGGTGTTGCGGCCTTAATAAATTTGAAAATTGGGGATCCATTTTTTACTTTGGGAGGATATTTAATACATATTAACAGTTTCCCTTAAAATTCTTTCCTCCACAAATCCTTTTTTAACTATTTAGGATAATATGTGATCATTCGACATAAGAGATTCACCCCAAGTGCTACATTCATCATTGTTGGGTCTTTTATACCGAGTCCTCCTCTATCTTTTGGACTTCACATCATTCTCCAATTTACCAAATGATACTTCCTTGTGTTTGATTTTCTCCCCTTCCACAAAAATTTCTTGAGATTCATACCCACTTGGTTAAGAAATTTAGTTGGAGCCAACATTGTCGAGCATTGATACAATGGCAAGGATGAAAGGAAAATTTTTATAATGATTTTGTAGCCAACCATATTGGGCGACTGTGAACCTCAATTCTCAAAGTTTGTTCTAATATTGTCTAAAATACATGTCTAGGCCCGGGTGGAGGTTCTTTTAATAGAAAATTGAAATTCTATGGTATCAAAAAAAGGTCCACTCCTCAACTAGAGATAATTGAAGGATTCTAGAAATATGAAGCATTACTTGAGTACTTGTATGCCAACCAACAATTTGATATTTCATTTTATTAATAGCTCCGCCACTAGCTTCTAAAAACGAATCCATGATTCTTTTGAACATGTTTACAATAATCAGATAGGCACCCCCAAAAAACAATGTATCATCAATGAATTGAGAATGGTTAATACTCTTGATGCTTCTTTCTATTCGAATTCCCAAAATATTTCCATATTCCCTTTCTAATTCAAATTTTCTACTCAAGGACTTAACCAATTTTATATATATCATGGGAGAGAGTGGGCATCCTTTCCTCAAACCCATACTAATTTGAAAGAAATATGCAAGTCGATGATTGACCAAAGATGCAATCCAAGGTGAGCTAACACAAGAAATTACCAAGGAAACAATATTAGTGCAAAACTAAAATTTAAGAATGAATTTGAAAAGAAATGAATGCATTACACGATCAAAGGCATTGACCATATCCAGTTTAATTATCATACCCTTCTCCTCCACTTTTAGCTTGTATGAATCGCTTCTTGCACCAAGACTATCTTGTCGATGATTTTTTTTCTTTTGTATAAACCCTCCTTGATTTTTTTATATTATCTTAGGAATCATCTTATTCAATCAACCTTCAATAATCTTAATCATGATTTTATAAGAGGATTTGTATAAAAGATAGGGCAGAATCTATTAAAGGAGATGGGGTTGTTTTCTTTAGGAACTAGTGTTGAAAAAGAATTATATGTATTCCCTCCCATCCTATTAGTTATTTGGACATATTATAACATTATTTTTTGAATCATATTTGATCATCTCCCAAAAGGATATATAAAAATAAATTGAGAAACCATCTAGATCGAGAGCCTTATCTGGATCCAAACTCCAAATCACTTTTTTCATTTATTCTCCATCTTTCGGATTTGTTAACTCATTTACATATTCTAATATAGATCCTGGAATGTTCTCAAGCATTTCCTCAATAGAGATACTGTGTACCTTAGTATCATACGTGAATAGAGTGTTCAAGTGTGAAAAAACAACTTGTTTGATCTCTTCAAAATAAGATATTTTGGAGCCGTACTATAGAGTGATTTCCTTAACATTATTTTTTAATATCCTTTTCTTGGCTTCTTGTGAAAGAATCTTGAATTATTTTATCTATATTTGATCCAAAGTCCTCTTGATTTAAGATGTTATTTTTCCTCTTCATGTTCAATTTCCACTTGGATTTGTTTATGCAAATTCTCTTCTTGTTTTTGCAAATTTAATGTGACCTCTTGTTCATCCATCATACTTTGTATCTCCTCCAACCTCTATTTTATTTTCTCTTTCAAAATGGAGGGGGAAATAAAATTGATTTTCTCCCATCTTTTTAAGGTTACTTTAATTATTTTAATATTTTTCTCCCAAATATATATAGGGGTGTCAAGGATATGGGTATTCAAAGAAGATCTCTCTCTTTCTCTCTCTCTCACCTCCTAAAATATTATAAAAATATGTTTATATCATGATCTAGGTGGTTATTGGTGGCCACCCACCTATTCCAACTGACTCAAAACAGTCTTCTAGAAATTTACTATTTTTAGCAGTTTTTCGGTTACTAAAATTTTGGGGCCATTTTGAGGGCCTAAATGAATTTTTTCCAGGATCAAGGACCTCAATGATATCCTAAGGCTCTAATTTGTCCACCAAAATAAACCTCTTTGATGATACCTTTCTAACAAGCTCTTGTGCGCCCCAAACAAAGATTGTATGCCAAATTTACGCCCTAGAAAGTTGATACACCAAACTACCCAAAACAGAGTCCACAAAACTGTTGGATTTTCATATTCCGAGGTTAGGGTTTTGGATTTTATTTATGTTAAAAATACCTTTAGAGCCACATTTTAATCATATTCTTGTGAATGTGAGTAGTCATCACATCTCTTCTCAGAGATATGTTTCCACCATTCTAGTGAGTCTTTCACTCTGTATTTCTATAGTTTTGTACATTGCTCTCATTGATAGAAATTGTGTATTACTGTATCTCTGTGTTTATGGTTATTTCTCTGATAAATATCAGTTACATTATTGGATATCTGATATATATTTGTACATTTCTTTTTCATATCTTTTTTCTCATTTTGTGCTGAAAATAATATGGATCAGTGGTATCAGATCATGCTTCTCTTGATCATTTTTTCAATGCATGTCCTCGACAAGGTATGAATATAGCAAGTTGGGTCTCGAGCTTGTCTCTCTTGAGGAAAATCTCTCTCGTATGAACAAGAAACCCTCCATGGTGGAAGAAAAGAAAAACGACAGAGAAGATGATTTTATTAATCTGTTGCTTGAGCAAACTCTCACACAACAGAGGGACAAAATGATGGTGAATTTTTTCCACATCCTTCAAGGCCTATCGATAATAGAAGACACATCTTCATCAAGCGGCCACTTTGGAAGAACCTCTCCTTTCAAGGTACAAGACAATTTTTATATTCTCGTATTTGAAGGTCATATAGATGCAGATGCCCTAGAAAAATGGTTAAATCTGCTAGAAGGTCATTTATCTGTTCACAATTTTTCCGATAGGGAAAAGATCACCTTCACACTCCTTAAGGCTCTCTTCCATGTCAAACATTGGTGGGAAACTTACTAGGATAAAAGTTCCACATAAGAGTCTAGAATATATGGGGTTGAGCCCACTTGGGATTGTTTTGTGGATGTGGTCAAGGGACAATATTACCCTATTGGTAAATATGATGACTAGTACATGAGATGGACCGTTCTGCATCAGGAGAGGGGCCAAGAAGTGTTGGAGTTCACCAATACCTTCCATACCTTGCGCACCAAGTTGGGTATCAAATATTCTAAGCAACATTTGGTTATGAAATATCATGGAGCTCTACACAGATACATCCAAACTGAAATGGATTTTCTGGACACCTCATCGTTGGGATTTTTTTATCGATATGTTGTCAAAATCGAGAAGAACTTTAGGCACCGGAACAAATGGGAGTTTGGGTATGAAAATCCGAGAAAAACAAAGTATTATAAAGACGTCCCTAAAAAATAGCCTCCTAAAAACCATTCTAATCCAGAGGAAAAGAAGGGTCATGGGAATACGAAGAAGGACACAAGAAAGTGGTGTGATTTCCACAAAATCCCCTGGCACAACACTGATGAATTTCACTAAAAATAGTCATCGGTGGCTGAGATCAAAGAAAAATATCCGAACCTAGATTTAGAATCCGATTCAGAAAATAATGGAAGAAGATAGATCATTGACGCAAACCCCACGTCTACTGTTGCGACCAGAACAATTCAGCCAGAAGAACTAGTAGATCCTGGAGAGGGGGAGTGCCTTTTTCATTCACAAATGTCTGTGAAGGGGACCCCACTGCATTTTATTATTGATATAGGAATCCAGAAGAACCTCATCTCAACAGAGGTTGTCAAACAATTTGGATTGTCGACAACACTACCCCTGCAAGCATACAACATTGGGTGGCTTCGTCAGGGACGCGATATCCATGTCAGCCAACAGTATCCATTGTCATATGGAATCATCCCTTCAAATATGAGGTATTATGTGATGCTTCCCTGTTGGATGTATGTGATGTTATTTTGGTCCAACCATATATGTGGAAGTTTCATGGTATCTATGAGTCTCGAACCCGTAGTGTCAATATTACTCTATGGGTTCATCTCTATAAGATACCATAGGTAGTTTCAACTAGTGTCCCGCCTAAATATTTCCGCAAGGTAGTATCCCGTACTACAAAATCTAGCTTCTTCACGGTCTGTTCAAAAGGCGAACAAAAGAACATTGCAACCACTGCAGCCTCAATCCAAGCACCTTTTTTGCAACATAAGCAGGTCGACAATATTGAAGCAAAGAGGAAATATTCCTTTTGAAAACTATGATCTCGTATATCCAGACTGGTTAAAAAGGTCCCACCCTTCCAGCAACAGGTTCATGAAAACCCTCAACAAGCTAAGAAACACAACTTCTCCAACAAGGCAAGCAGCTCACCAAGATGCAGATTCAACAAGCACTTTCCCCTCTCCCATGGGAACTCAACGCAATGGAGACCATTGCTTCCTAAGGATCGAGTATTGATCTAGGTGGATATCGGTGGACACCCACCTATTCCAACTGGCTCAAAATAGTCTTATGGCAATTTACTATTTTTGGCAGTTTTTCAGTTCCTAAACTTTTGGGGCCATTTTCAAATCCTAAATGAAGTTTTTTCAAGATAAAGCATCTCAATTATTTCCAGAGGCTTTAATGGAGCCCCAAAAATGAATCTCCTTGACGAGACCTTCCCAACAAGCTATTGTGCGCCCCAAATGAAGATCACATGACAAAGTTACACCCTCAGGAAGTTGATACACCAAACTACCCAAAATGGGGTCCACAAAACTGTTGGTTTTTCATCTTCTTGGGTTATGGTTTTGTATTTTATTTATGTTAAAAATTTCTTTAGAGCCTCATTATAATCATCTTCTTTTGAATCTGAGTAGTCATCACATCTCTTCTCAAAGATAAGTTGTCACCAGTCTAGCGAGTCTTTCACTCTGTATTTCTACAGTTTTGTACATTTTTCTCATTAATAGGTATTGTGTATTACTATATCTCTGGGTTTATTTTTATTTATCTAATAAATATTTGTTATATTATGGGATATATTGTATATCTCTGTACATTTATTTATTATATCCCCGCTCTCATTTTGTGTCGAAAATAATCTGGATCAGTGGTATTAGAGCAGGCTGCTCTTGATCGTTTTTTGCAGTGCATATCCCTGATAAGGTCTGAGTATAGAAAGTTGGGTCTCAAGATTGTCTCTCTTGAGGAAAATCACTCTCGTATGCCTAAGAAACCCTCCATGGAAGAAGAAAAGAAAAATGACAGAGAAAACGATTCTATTAATCTGTTGCTTGAGCAAGCTCTCACGCGACAGAGGGATGGAATGATGGAGAATTTTTCCCACATCCTTCAATGCCTGTCGATAATAGAAGGAATGTCTTCATCGAGCGACCACTTTGAAAGAACCTCTCCTTTCAAGGTAGAAGTCAATTTTTATATTCCTTTATTTGAAGGTTATATAGATGCAGATGCCTTTGAAAAATGGTTAAATCTGCTAGAAGTTGATTTCTCTGTTCACAATTTTTTCAGCAGGCAAAAGATCACCTTGACACTCCATAAGGCTCTCCCCCATGTCAAACATTAGTGGGAAAATTATTGGGAGAAAATTTCCACAGAGGAGTCTGGAATATATGGGTCCAAGCCCACTTGGGATTTTTTTATGGATGTGGTCAAGCAACAATATTACCCTGTTGGTAACTATAATGACTAGTACATCAAATGGACCATGATGGATCAAGAGAGGGGCCAAGCAGTGTCAGATTTCACCATAACCTTCCATACCTTGAGCACCAAGCTGGGTATAAAATATTATGGGCGACATTTGGTTCTGAAATACCATGGGGCTCTACACAAATACATCAAAACTAAAATGGAGTTTCTGGACATCTCATCATTGGGATCTAACTATCGATATTCTTTCAAAATAAATAAATAAATGTAGGAACTATAACAAACAGGAGTTCGGGTATGCAAATATGCAAAAAACAAAGTATGATAAAGACAACCCTAATAAATAGCCTCCTAAAAACTAGTCTAAGACACATGAAAAGAAGGGTCACGGAAAGACAAAGAAGGACAATGGAGAGTGATGTGATTTCCACAAACGCCCCTGGCACAACACTGATGAATGTCGCTCAAAAACGTCATTGGTGGATGCGATCAAAGAAAAAGATCTGAACCCAGATTTAGAATCCAATTCAGAAAATATTGGTTGAAGACAGATCATCGACGCAGACCTCACTGCTATTGTTGCGATCGTAATAATTCAACCAAAAGAACCAGAAGATCCTGAAGAGGGGGAGAGCCTTTTTAATTCACAGATGTGGGTGATGGGGACCCCGCTGCATTTTATTATTGATAGTGGAAGCCAGAATAACCTCATCTCAGTGGAGGTCGTCAAACAATTGGGATTGTCAACAACACCACACCCGCAATCAGACAACATCGGGAGGCTTCTCCACGGACGAGATCTTCATATCAGCCATCAGTCTCGATTGTCATATGACATCCATCCCTTCAAATATGAGGTATTATGTGATGTTTCCCTGTTGGATGTCTGTGAAGTTCTTTTGGGTTAGCCATATATGTGGAATCACCATGCTATCTATGAGTCTCGACCTCGTAGTGTCATTATTACTCTAGGGGTTCATCTCTATAGGATACCAGAGGTAGTTACAACTACTGTTCCACCTAAACAGTGTCGCAAGCTAGTATCTCATACTACAAAATTCAACTTCTTCACGGTCTGTTCAAAAGGTGAACATAAGAACACTGCAACCACTGCAGCCTTAGTCCAAGCACCTTTTGTCCAGCAAAAGTAGGTCGATAAGATTGAAGAAAAGAGGAAATATTCCTTCTGCACATAGTAATCTCATATAGCCAGATTGTTTAAAAGGGTCTCACCCTTCCACCAACAAGTTCGTGACATCCCTCAACAAGTTAAGCAACACAACTTCTCCAACAAGGCAAGCAGCTCACCAAGATGCAGATTCAGCAAATGTTTTCTCCTCTCCCCTGGGCACTCAATGCAATGGAGACCATTTCTTACTAATGAGGGAGTATTGATCCAAGTGGATATTGGTGGATACCCAGCTATTCCAACTAGCTCAAAATAGTCTTATAGCAATTTACTATTTTTAGCAGTTTTTCGATTCCTAAACTTTTGGGGCCATTTTGAGGGCCTAAATGAATTTTTTTGGGGATAACATACCCCATATTAGTCAAAAATTTATATTGAGCCTTCATAAGGAATATCCTCAATGATACCTTTCCAACGAGCCATCGTTCACCCCAAATGGAGATCATAAGCCAAAGTTACACCCTCGAGAAGTTGATACACCAAACTACTCAAGACAGGGTCCACAAAACTATTGGCTTTTCATCTTTTGGGGTTAGGGTTTTGGATTTTATTTATGCTAAAAATGCCTTTAGAGCATCATTGTAGCCATTTTCTTGCGAATGTTAGTATCCATCACATATATTCTTAGAGATAAGTTGTCACCATTCTAACGAGTCTTTCACTTTGTATTTCTACAATTTTGTACTTTTCGCTCATTAATAGAAATTGCATATTATTGTATATATGTGTTTATGGTATTTCTCTGATAAGTATCTGTTATATTATTTGATATATCATATATCTCTATACATTTATTTATTATATCTCCTCTCTCATTTCGTGCCGAAAATAATCTAGATCAGTTGTATCAGAGCAGGCTGCTCTTAATCATTTTTTTCAGTGCATGTCCTCGACGAGGTACTAGTATAGTAAGTTGGATCTCGAGCTTGTCTCTCTTGAGGAAAATATCTCTCATACGCCCAAGAAACATGCCATGGTGGAAGAAAAGAAAAACGACAGAACAAATGATTATATGAATCTGTTTCTTGAGCAAGCTCACGCAACAGAGGGACAAAATGATGGGGAATTTTTCCCACATCCTTCAATGCTTGTCGACCACAACTGACACTTATTCATCAAGCAGACACTTTGGAATCACCTCTCCTATCAAGGTACAAATCAATTTTGATATTCCTATATTTTAAGGTCAGATAGATGTGGATTCCCTAGAAAGATGATTAAATCTGCTAGAAGGTTATTTCTCTATTCACAATTTTTCTAAGAGGGAAAATATCACCTTTGCACTCCTTTAGGATCTCCCCCATGTCAAAAATTGGTGAGAAACTTACTAGGAGAAAAGTTTCATAGAGGATTCTGGAATATATGGGGTTGAGCCCACTTGGATTTTTTTTTTGGATGCGGTCAAGGAACAATATTACCCTGTTGGTAACTATGATTACCAGTACATGAGATGGACCTTGCTATGTCAAGAGACGGGTCAAGCAATGTCGGATTTCACCAATACCTTCCATACCTTGTGCACCAATATGGGTATCAAATATTCTGAGTGGAATTTGGTTCTGAAATACTGTGGCGCTCTACACAAACACATCCAAACTAAATTAGAGTTTATGGACATCTCATCGCTGGGATATTCCTATTGATATGCTATCAAAATTGAGTTGAAATCTAGGCACTAGAACAAACATGAGTTTGGGTCTGCAAATTCACAACAACCAAAGTATGATAAAGACGGCCCTAACAAACAACCTCCATAAAACCAGTCTAAGCCACAGGAAAATAACGGTCACGAAAAGACAAAAAAGGACAATGAATGTGGTGTGATTTCCATAAAATCCACTAACACAACACCGATGAATTTCGCTCAAAACAGTCATTGGTAACTGATATCAAAGAAAAATATATGAATCGGGATTCAAAATCCGATTCAGAAAATACGGTAAAAGATAGATCATCGACGTAGACCCCATTGTTATTGTTGCGACTACAATAATTCAATCAGAAGAACCAGCAGATTCTGAAGAGGAGGAGTTCCTTTTTCATTCACATATGTGGGTGAAGGGGACCTCACTGCATTTTATTGTTGATAGTGAAATCCAGAAGAACCTCATCTCAACAAAGGTCATAAAATAATTTGGATTGTCGATAACACCACACCCGCAGCCATAGAATGCAGGTAGCTTCTCTAGGGACAAGATCTTTGTGTCAACCAGCAGTGTCGATTTCCATATGACATCCATCCCTTCAAATATGAGGTGTTATGTGATGTTTCCCTGTTGGATGTTTGTGATGTTCTTTTGGGCCAGCCATATATGTGGAAGAGGCATGTTATCTATGAGTATCGACCCTATAGTGTCATTATTACTTTGGGGGTTCATCTCTACAGGATATCATAATTAGTTCCAACTACTATCCCACCTAAACATTTTCACAAGGTAGTATTTCATACTACAAAATTCAGCTTCTTTACAGTATGTTCAAAAGGTGAATAGAAGAAAAATGCAATCATGCAGCCTCAGTCCAATCACCTTCTGTCCAGCAGAAGCAGGTCGAAAAGATTGAATAAAATCGAAAAGATTTTCATATAGCTTGATAGGTTTAAAATTTTCCACCCTTCCATCAACAGGTTTGTGACAACCTTCAACAAGATAAGCAACACAACTTCTCTAGCAAGGCAAGCAACTCACCAAGATGCAGATTCAACAAGCATTTTCCCCTCTCCCTCGGGAACTCAATGAAATGGGGAACATAGCTTCCTAAGGAGGGAGGATTTATCAAGGTGTATATCGGTGGTCACCCACCTATTCCAATTGGCTCAAAACACTCTTTGGGCAATTTAATATTTTTAGCAGTTTTTCGGTTTTTAAACTTTTGGGGCCATTTTAAGGGTCTAAATGAAGTTTTTTTGGGATCAAGCACCTCAATAATAATTAAAGGATTTGATTGTGCCCCCAAAATGAATATCCTCTATGATACCTTTCACATGAGCTATCGTGTGCCCCAAATGAAGATCGTATACCAAAGTTACGCCCCCGGGAAATTGATACCCCAAAACGGGGTCCCCAAAACTGTTGGCTTTTCATCGTCCAAGGTTAAGGATTTGGATTTTCTTTATGTTAAAAAATACTTTAGAGCCTCATTCTAATCATCTTCTTGCGAATGAGAGTACCCCTCACATATCTTCTCTTAGATAAGTTGTCACCATTCTAGCGAGTCTTTCACTCTGTATTTCTTCAATTTTGAACATTTTGCTCATTAATAGAAATTGTGTATTACTGTATCTTTGTGTTTATGGTTATTTATATGATAAATATCTGTTATATTATTGGATATATGATATATCTATGTACATTTATTTATTATATCTCCGCTCCCATTTTATGCCGAAAATAATCCGGACCAGTGGTATGAGAGCAGACTCCTCTTAATCATTTTTTTCAGTGCATGTCCCTGACAAGGTCCAAATATAGAAAGTTGTGTCTCGAGCTTGTCTCTCTTGAGGAAAATCATTCTTTTAAGCCCAAGAAACCCTCCATGGAGGAATAAAATAAAAACGACAGAGCATATGATTCTATTAATTTGTTGCTAGAGCAAGCTCTCACATGACAGAGGAACGAAATGATGGAGAATTTTTTTAACATACTTCAATGCATGTTAATAAAAATAGCCATGTATTCATAAAGCGGGCACTTTGGAAGCACCTCTCCTTTCAAGGTACAAGTCAATATTGATATTTTTGTATTTGAAGTTCAGATAAATGGGAATTCCCTAGAAAAATGGTTAAATCAACTAGAAGGTTATTTATCTGTTAACAATTTTTCCGAAAGGGAAAATATCACCTTCGCACTCTTGAAGGCTCTCCCCCATGCCAAACATTGGTGGGAAACTTACTAGGAGAAAAGTTCCATAGAGGATTTTGGAATATATGGGGTCTATCCCACTTGGGATTTTTTGTGGATGCAGACAAGGAACAATATTACCCTATTGGTAACTATGATAACTAGTACAAGAGATGGACCACATTGCATCAAGAAAGTGGCCAAGTAGTCTCAGAGTTCACCAATATCTTCCATACCTTGTGCACCAAGATGGGTATCAAATATTATGAGAGAGATCTGGTTCTGAAATACTGTGGGGCTCTACATAGATACATCCAATCTGAAATGGAGTTTCTGGACATCTCATATTTGGGATATGATATTCAATATGCTATCAAAATTGAGCATAAATTTAAGCACCAGAACAAACAGGAGTTTGGGTCTTCAAATTCGCAACAACCAAAGTATGATAAAGACGACCCTAACAAACAACCTCTCAAAAACTAGTCTAATCCATAGGAAGAGAAGGGTCACGGATATACAAAGAAGTTCATTGGAAAGTGGTGTGATTTCCACAAAATCCCATGGCACAACACGAATCAATGTCTCTCAAAATAGTCATTGGTGGCTGAGATCAAAGAAAAATATCGGAACCTAGATTCAAAATCATCGACACAGACTCAACTGCTAATGTCGTGACCACAACAATTCAACCAAGAGAACCCACGGATCCTGAAGAGGGCGAGCACCTTTTTCATTCACAGATGTGGGTGAAGGGGGCCCCACTACATTTTATTGTTCATAACAAAAGCTAGAAGAAATTCATCTCAACAGAGGTCGTTAAATAGTTGGGATTGTCGACAACACCACACCCACAGCCATACAACATCGCGTGGCTTAGCCAGGGATGATATCTTCGTGTTAGCCACTAGTGTTGATTTTCATACGGCATCCAACCCTTCAAATATGAGGTATTATGTGTTGTTGCCTTGTTGGATGTCTATGATGTTCTTTTGTGCCAACCATATATGTGGAAGAGCCATGTTATCTATGAGTCTCGACCCTGTAGTTTCATTATTACATTGGGGGTCATTTCTATAGGATACCATAGGTAGTTCAAACAATTGTCCCACCTAAATAGTGCCACAAAGTAGTACCTCATACTACAAAATTCATCTTCTTCACAGTCTGTTCAAAAGGTGAACATAAGAACACTGCAACCACTGCAACCTCAGTCCAAACACCTTCTGTGTAGCAGAAGCAGGTAGAAAATATTGAAGCAAAGAGAGAATATTCCTTCTGCACATAGTCATTTCATATATCTAGACTGGTTAAAAAGGTCCCACCCTTCCAGCAATAGGTTCATGACAACCTTCAACAAGCTAAGTAGCATAACTTCTCCAGCAAGGCAAGCAACTCACAAAGATGTAGATTCAGAAAATGCTTTCCCCTCTCCCCCTAGCACTCAACGAAATGGATATCATTGCTTCCTAAGGAGGGAGGATTGATCTGGTTGGATATCAGTGGCCACCCACCTATTCCAACTGGTTCAAAACAGTCTTCTGGCAATTTACTATTTTTAGTAGTTTTTCGGTTCCTAAACTTTTGGGGCCATTTTGAGGGCATAAATGAAGTTTTTTTAGGATCAAGCACCTCAATTATTTCCTAGGGCTCTGATTGAGCCCCCAAAATAAGCCTCCTCGGAGGTACCTTTCTAACAATCTATTGTGCGCCCCAAACAGAGATCGTATGCCAAAGTTATGCCCCCAAGAAATTGATACACCAAACTACCCAAAACAGGGTCCACAAAATTGTTGGTTTTTCATCTTTTGGGTTTAGGGTTTTGAATTTTATTTATGTTAAAAATGCCTTTAGATCCTCATTTTAATCATCTTCTTGTGAATGTGAGTAGCGATCACATCTCTTCTTAGAGAGAAGCTGCCACCATTCTAGCGAATCTTTCACTCTATATTTCTACAATTATGTACATTTCGCTCATTAATAGAAATTGTGTATTACTATATATTTGTGTTTATGGCTATTTCTATGATAAAAATCAATTATATTATTGGATATATGATATATATCTTTACATTATTTATTATAACTTCGCTCTCATTTCATGATGAAACTAATCTGGATCAGTTGTATCAGAGTAGGCTGCTCTTGATCATTTTTTTTAGTGCATGTCCCCGACGAGGTCCGAGTATAGCAAGTTGGGTCTTGAGCTTGTCTCTCTTGAGAACAATCACTCTTGTACGCTCAAGAAACCCTCCATTGCGAAAGAAAATAAAAATGACAGAGAAGATGATTATATTAATATGTTGCTTGAGAAATCTCTCATGCGACAGAGGGACAAAATGATGGACAAATTTTCCCACATCCTTCAACGTCTGTCGATAATAGCAGGCACGTCTTCATCAAGTGGAAACTTTGGAAGAACCTCTCCTTTCAAGGTACAAGTCAATTTTGATATTCTTGTATTTGAAGGTCAGATAGATGCAGATTCCCTAGAAAGATGGTTAAATATGCTAGAAGGTTATTTTTTGTTCACAATTTTTATGACTGAGAAAATATCACCTTCACACTCCTTAAGGCTCTCCCCCATGTCAAACATTGGTGGGAAACTTACCAAGAGAAAATTTCCACAGAGGAGTCTAGAATATATGGGGTCGAGCCCACTTGGGATTTTTTTGTGGATGCGGTCAATGAACAATATTACCCTATTGGAAACTATGATGACCAATACATGATATGGACCACGCTACATCAAAAGAGGGGGAAATTAGTGTCGGATTTCACCAATACATTCCATACCTTGTGCACCTAGATGGGTATAAAATATTCTAAGTGGCATTTGGTTCTTAAATATCATGGGGATCTACACAGATACATCCAAACTAAAATGGAGTTTCTTCACATCTCATCGCTAGGAGATGCCTATCGATATGCTATCAAAATCGAGCAAAAATTTAGGCACCAGAACAAACAAGATTTTGTCTCTGCAAATCCACAACAACCAAAGTATGATAAAGACGTCCCTAAAAAACAACCTTTCGAAAAACATTCTAAGACATAGGAAAATTAGAGTCACGAAAAGATGAAGAAGGACATTGGAAAGTGGTGTGATATCTATAAAAATCCCTGGGCACAACACCGATGAATATCTCTCAAAACAGTCATTGGTGGCTTATATCAAAGAAAAATATATGGACCCATATTCAGAATCCAATTCAGAAAATACCGGTACAAGACAAATCAACGGAAACCCCATTGCTACTGTCGTGACCGCAAAAATTCAACCAGAAGAACCAATAGATCCTGAACAGGGGGAGCACCTGTTTCATTCACAGATGTGGGTGAAGGGGACCCCGCTGCATTTTATTGTTGATAGATGAAGCCGGAAGAACCTCATCTCAGCACAAGTCATCAAACATTTGGGATTGTCGATAACACCACACCCATATCCATACAACATCGAGTGGCTTCTCTAGGGATGAGACCCTCGTGTCAGCCAACAATGTTGATTGTCATATGACATCCAACTCTTAACATTATGAATAATTGTGGAAATCTACACTCCCAAATACATTGTTAAGTTTATTTTTTTGTACTTAAGTTGTATAAGTATGTAATAGTGATATTTTCTTTCAATACAAGCTTAATTATCATTATTTCAAAGAAAATCTAAACTCTTCCCTAATGGAATTTCACTTTGACTATTGTAATGTATCCTCACAAGGAACTTTCCATGTTCAACCTCAAATCTTTGCACAACAATTAAAGCTAAATTGCTTCCTTATTTTAGCTTGCAATTAGTTTCAATGCTCAATCATACCATGATATATTATCTTCAACTAAAAAAATAGATAAGTCTAACATTCATATTAAATACATAATTGGTAGTTAATCCTATGTTGTCAATGTCACCAAACCAATGTGTAGTGATATATACATTGGTTTTTGGTTGTGATCTCCATGAAATATGTGAAGCAAGTTGAGGTCTATGGACTCATTTATCTAGTGTTGAAATATCATGGGCCTATGCATGTCATTTACTACCAGTAGTTAACATGACATAAGGGAAAAAAAATCTATTTAGAAGCTTTAAGGAAGGAAATTCTAGATAGAAAGATGGCACTAAAGGACAAGGAAAATGAATAATTGGTAGAATATAAACTCCAAAATCAGGAAGAAAATAATAAGGAGAATATTTTTCTTCTCAAGATGCACCAAGAGCTAATCCTTATCCTCATAGAGGAAGGGAAATTGGAGAAACAAGTGATAGAAAAGGCTATAATAGAAGGGTTTGTAATAGATGTGATAAATATAGGTATTGTGCATTTGAATGCACAAAACCAAAATGAATGAATGCACAAAAACAAACAATGTACCTTGAATATGTGAAATCGATATGCATTAAGTTAAGAAGCCATCCATGTTTATGGTAGGAGCATTTGCAAAAGAAAAGAGAGATAAAGGAGAAGGAAAACATTGAAACTTGGAACAAGATGGTTTTCGAGCTTAAAGGAATGTTATTTTTCTCATTGGTTATCAAAATTTTTATGGAAGAAAATGTAGAACTTTGGGCAAAGGGATCTCAATGTGAAAGAATCCACTGAAAAATTATAAAATCTAATGATTTCATTTGGTCATGGTGAAGATGATGAGGAGATTGTTTAAATATATGTCAATTGGCCAAGGATACTAATTAAAGATGAATTGAGTATGCATAGCATGCATTCATTGGAGAAGGTATATCAATTAGCCTTGAGATATGATAAGACAAGATAAAACCACATCATTAATGTCCACAACTAACCAAGAATCTAGGTTAACAATACTCAAAATTACAATCTAGTAGTGACACATAGGATTTCCTAGGCATCATGTATAAGCTAAAAGATAAAACATAACATATGAAATGAAAAATAAAAATGTTAAACAACTACATGAGAAAACTAATTAAAATCATAACATGATAAAAGGGTATGCAACATCATAAGTAGATTTAAAATAGGAGGGGGAATAATCCCCTGCACCAACATCCAAAATATTGGTGAAGGTTAGATTAAAGGAGTAATATGTAGAAAATGTCATGCTTGGACCATAAATATCTAGGAGACAATGCAATGTCTCATGATGTCCTAAAGGAAGAGATCGAGTCTAACGGGGTCAACATGTGAGAACATTAAAGTAAAGAGCCATCCACCAAGAATATACAAACACTTGAGGTTGTGGACAAACACTTGTGATGACAAACTAGAGCCCTAAAAGATGGGGGTGGGGGTTGGGGTTGAGAAACTAGTTTGTGTCAAGAGTTGAGGCTAGAACTATCATGAGATGATGAACTTGAACTCCTTTGTATCTTCATGGGGGTGGGATTTCTAGTGGAATATCAAGATGAGTTACATGGATTCACTAATCTAGTGTCAAAATATCATGGGACTATGCATGTCATTTTCAACCACTGACAGACATGACATTAGGGGAAAAAAACTATTTTGAAGCTTTGTTGAAGGAAATTCGAAACAGAATGATGCCACTAGAGGACAAGGAAAATGAGTTATTAATATAATAGAAACTGCAATATAAGGAAGACCAGAGGAAGGAGAATTATGTTCTTCTCAAGCTACACCAAGAGATAATCCTTATCCTCATAGAGGAAGGGGACTTGGAACAACATGCCATGGAAGAGGCTCATACATTTGAATGTACAAAACCAATAATTCAAGGAAAGAGAAAAAAATCAAAGTCAATGTGGCTCAAGAGGAAGAAACTCTGTCTATCCAGGAAAAAACCTCAATTAGACCCAAACAAGAAAACAATTTAATGTTGAGAAGAGTGTGTTTCAACCTAAAAAAGGAGGAAGAAGGGAAATGGAGAAAAAAAAGAGAAATTTTAGTACAAACTTCAAAGTTAAAGGAAAGTGTTGCATGCAAATTATAGATGGAGGAAGCAAGAAAATTTTGGTGTCCATTCAACTAGTAAGGAACTTAAACTTGAAGTGTACACCTCATCCTCATCCCTTCAAGATTTTATTGTTGCATAAAGGTCATTACATCATTGATGTTAAGCAATGAAAAATGAACTTTCATATTGGACGCTAACATGATAAAGTGGTATGCAATGTCAATCAATTGATGTGTGCCATGAGTTGTTGGGAAGGCCATGAAAATTCGACAAAGATGCAATACATGATGGGAGTAGTAACATTTTCACATTTTGTAAGGTTGGGAAGAGATTTCAGATATTGCCAATAAAGCAAGTGGAAGAAGAAAGAAAAAAACATTGTTGGTTTATGCCAAAGAGACCTTACATACTACCAAGCAATATAGAATATAGTTTGTCTTGATTTCAAGATGAGAAATCTAGTGTAAGTCAAGAAATGTCAACATAAGTGAAGGTGCTCCTTAAAAATGAAAGGAAATAATTTATGATGGAATACCTATTAGGTTGTCCCCATTGTGAAATATTACACATTGCATGGGTCTCAGTCTAGGAGAAATTTTTCCAAATCAAGTTCCACATATGTTAAGCCTCATGGGAAATTGAAGAACTAAATTGACAAGTATATCATTTGCTTAGAAGAGGATTGATCAGAATTTTTTATATCCCTTATGTAGTTATGATAGTGATTGCTCCAAATAAGGATGGACAATGGATGATATGTACCATTTCCAGATTTGTCAACAAGATCATAATCAGGGGCATATTTCCACTACCTCGAATGGATGACATTATGGATTGTTTGAGTCAATCTTGTTATTTTTAAGTGATTAATTTAAAAAGTGATAGGGGACGAATGTAAGTTAGCCTTCAAAATCAAGGAAGCACCATTTGAGTGACTAGTTGTGCCATTTAGACTAACAAATGTCCCGAGCACACACTTTTATAGCCTAGTGAATGAAGTGCTCAAACCATTCTTGGAAAAAAAATGTGATTCTATATCTTGATGATACAATTATTTTCATTAAAATAAAAGGGGGGTGCATGCTTCATTTGAGAGAGGTGATGGAAAGGTTGAAGAAATAGAAACTGTGAATAAATTTGAGGAAGTGTTCATTTATGCAAATGAGTTGGTGTCATTGGGATATACTATTTCCAAGAGAGTGTTGAAAATGGATCTAGAAAAGGTAAATCCCATTATAGAATGGAAAACTCCAATGAGCATCAAGCTAAGAAGATTTCATTGCTTGGTTAATTTCTATAGGAAGTTTATTAGAAATTCTATTGGTATTTGTGCCCTACTAACTAATTCCTCGAATAGAGACATTTATTTGGACAATGAAGGCTCAAGGGAGTTTTGAGCTTATGAATAAGGAAGTGACAAAAGCCTAATATTAACTTTGATAGATTTTGATAAAGTTTTTCAAGTGAATTATGATGTAAGCAATGTGGTCGTTGGAGTTGTCCTTTTCCAGGGAAGAATACTTATAACATATTTTAGCAAGAAACATAACGAGACAAGCAAAAGATATTCAATATAGCATCACACCATAGTGTAATCATTGAAAAATTGGATGCACTATCTTTTGCCAAAAGAATTTGTCTTATTCATTGACCACCAAGCTTTAAAGCTTCTTAAAAATGCAACCAAATAGAACTAAAGGAATATGAAGTGGGTTGAATATTTGCAAATTTATACTTCTATGCTAAAACACAAGTTAGACAAATCAAACACTATGGTTGATGGATTGAATAGATGAATTGCTTTGTTAGCAACTATGCCAATAGTGGTAGTTGGATTTGAAACTATGAAATCAAACACTATGGTTGATGGATTGAATAGATGAATTGCTTTGTTAGCAACTATGCCAATAGTGGTAGTTGGATTTGAAGCTATGAAAATTTTAGAGAGGCATGCAAAAAATAAAAGTAATTATTGATGGGAGATCAAACATCTTACTTGGAATATTTTCTTCAAAGAGGGATTTTTATTCAAGGAACAAACACTATGGTTGATGCATTGAGTAGATGAAATGTTTTTTTAGTAACTATGCCAATAGAGGTAGTTGGTTTTGAAGCTATGAAAAGTTTAGAGAGCTGTGGAAAGTATACAAGTAATTATTGATGGGAGGTCAAACATCCTGCTTGGAATCTTTTCTTCACAGAGGAATTCATGTTCAAGGAAAAAAGGTGGTGTGTGCCAAGAGGTTCCATGAGCTAGATAATTCAATCTAGGAATCACATGGTGGAGGCCGAGTGGCCATTTTGAAAGGGACAAAACCCAAGAGCTCTTGGAAGAAAACCTTTTAGGTAGAGCTTTTAAAGAGAGATGTGATCAAGTATGTGGAAAGATGTGGTATACACCAATTGGAAAATGGGAGGAGTCAAAATACCAAATTGTATATTTTATTACCTATGCTAAGTGGACAATGAGAGGACATATCCATGGAGTTTGTGCTAGGTTTTCCAAGAACACGTCGAAGGGATGATTTTATATTTGTAGTAGTGGATAGAGTTTTGAAGATGTCACACTTCATTCTATGCAAGAAGGCAAGCAATGTTGCATAGTTACTTTTTAGAGAAATTGTGAGGCTTCATGTCTGACCCTTGAACATCACCTACAATAGAGACACTTGATTTGGGTTATCACTAAACAATTGTTTAGAATAATTTAGGGACAAAACTTCAATATAGTTCTTCCTATCACCCCAAACATACATATAGATTGTAGACGATCAAAGCTTGAGAAATTTATTAAGATATCTAAATATCCTAAGAGCGTAACTTTGATATTAAACTTATATGCTATGATGTAATCTAAGTCTAAATCTGCTAACTTTGATATTGTGAAGTTCAAGAATGCATATTAAAACTTCAAAGTTACTACACAAAGCCAAAATGTCTAATATTGTTGAGGTGGGCAGATCCATTCATATTTCTAAATATTAAATATATTAAACATGGACATTAATAACAAAGTCCCCTCTAAGTCTAAGTCTACATCTGCTCTATGATGTTTACATTGATAGTGTAAAGTTCAAGGATGCATATGAAACTTCAAAGTTAGTACAATCAGCTAAAATGTTGATGTTGAGGTGGGGTGATCCATTAATTATTCATGTTTCAAGATATTTAAACATTGAACTTGGACACTAATACAGTTCCTGTCTAAATCTAAATCTGCTATGATGTTTACTTTGATATTGTGAAGTTCAAACGATGCATATAGAAACTTCAAAGTTAGTACAATCAGCCAAAATGTCAAATATTGATACGAGCCTTCAAGATGAATCATATCATAGACCAGGGGTTAAATGGGTTAAAATTCGTAGTGAGAATTAACAGTAAAATTGTAATTGTATTGTTCGGTTGCCCATCAATAGAGGTTAGGGAACTGTTACCTGAAATCTGTGGGCTTGGTTGGCCATAGCGGCATCATCTCTTGTATGGGTTGGCAGGGGTAGCGGAGGAAGTCTCTCCAACTGAGGATTTTTTCTTCTTTAACATCGAAGCTGGTGGCATAGCGCATCAGACATTTGGGATCCGTAGAGAAGTACCGCATCTTCTCCTCCGTCGGAAGGAGGAAAAACTCTCGCGCCACTCTCATCATTTCTGCCATGGCGGACTCCGGAACGCCATGAT
>SNQJ01S0044455.1:39561-54253 GCA_010110895.2 Picea sitchensis | reverse complement strand
GATGGATTGAATAGATGAATTGCTTTGTTAGCAACTATGCCAATAGTGGTAGTTGGATTTGAAACTATGAAATCAAACACTATGGTTGATGGATTGAATAGATGAATTGCTTTGTTAGCAACTATGCCAATAGTGGTAGTTGGATTTGAAGCTATGAAAATTTTAGAGAGGCATGGAAAAAATAAAAGTAATTATTGATGGGAGATCAAACATCTTACTTGGAATATTTTCTTCAAAGAGGGTTTTTTGTTCAAGGAACAAACACTATGGTTGATGCATTGAGTAGATGAAATGTTTTTTTAGTAACTATGCCAATAGAGGTAGTTGGTTTTGAAGCTATGAAAATTTTAGAGAGGCGTGGAAAGTATACAAGTAATTATTGATGGGAGATCAAACATCCTACTTGGAATCTTTTCTTCACAGAGGAATTCATGTTCAAGGAAAAAAGGTGGTGTGTGCCAAGAGGTTCCATGAGCTAGATAATTCAATCTAGGAATCACATGGTGGAGGCCGAATGGCCATTTTGAAAGGGACAAAACCCAAGAGCTCTTGGAAGAAAACTTTTTAGGTAGAGCTTTTAAAGAGAGATGTGATCAAGTATGTGGAAAGATGTGGTATACGCCAATTGGAAAATGGGAGGAGTCAAAATACCAAATTGTATATTTTATTACCTATGCTAAGTGGACAATGAGAGGACATATCCATGGAGTTTGTGCTAGGTTTTCCAAGAACACATCGAAGGGATGATTTTATATTTGTAGTAGTGGATAGAGTTTTGAAGATGTCACACTTCATTCTATGCAAGAAGGCAAGCAATATTGCATAGTTATTTTTTAGAGAAATTGTGAGACTTCATGTCTGGCCCTTGAACATCACCTACAATAGAGACACTTGATTTGGGTTATCACTAAACAATTGTTTAGAATAATTTAGGGACAAAACTTCAATATAGTTCTTCCTATCACCCCAAACATACATATAGATTGTAGACGATCAAATCTTGGGAAATTTGTTGAGATATCTAAATATCCTAAGAGTGTAACTTTGATATTAAACTTATATGCTATGATGTAATCTAAGTCTAAATCTGTTATGATGTTTACTTTGATATTGTGAAGTTCAAGAATGCATATTAAAACTTCAAAGTTACTACAAAAAGCCAAAATGTCTAATATTATTGAGGTGGGCAGATCCATTCATATTTCTAAATATTAAATATATTAAACATGGACATTAATAATAAAGTCCCCTCTAAGTCTAAGTCTATATCTGCTCTATGATGTTTACATTGATAGTGTAAAGTTCAAGGATGCATATGAAACTTCAAAGTTAGTACAATCAGCTAAAATGTTGAGGTGTGGTGATCCATTAATTAATCATGTTTCAAGATATTTAAACATTTAACTTGGACACTAATACAGTTCCTGTCTAAATCTAAATCTGCTATGATGTTTACTTTGATATTGTGAAGTTCAAACGATGCATATAGAAACTTCAAAGTTAGTACAATCAGCCAAAATGTCAAATATTGATACGAGCCTTCAAGATGAATCATAGACCAGGGGTTAAATGGGTTAAAATTCGTAGTGAAAATTAACAGTAAAATTGTAATTGTATTGTTCGGTTGCCCATCAATAGAGGTTAGGGAACTGTTACCTGAAATCTGTGGGCTTGGTTGGCCATAGCGGCATCATCTCTTGTATGGGTTGGCAGGGGTAGCGAAGGAAGTCTCTCCAACTGAGGATTTTTTCTTCTTTAACATCGAAGCTGGTGGCATAGCGCATCAGACATTTGGGATCCGTAGAGAAGTACCGCATCTTCTCCTCCGTCGGAAGGAGGAAAAACTCTCGCGCCACTCTCATCATTTCTGCCATGGCGGACTCCGGAACGCCATGATTCTTCACCTGCAACCCTACAATAATTAATCTTCAAGTCAAACGAAGAAAGCAACAGAGAACCTGGAAAGGCATTACCTGAAAGAAACCCCATTGTTGGCATGCTTGGCCGATGGCCTCCACCACTGCAGTTCGGCCTTCGCCATCGCCTTGAAGGTGAGCGAGATCGATCATGGGTAGTTGATCCTCTTCATGTTGATGAGAATCTAACATCACAGGGCGCTGTTCGAGGGGTCTGATGTAAATTTCAGGGACGGCATGAATGCCAGCATCAACCAGGGCTTTTACTCCCCTGTAATGAGTAGGATATCTCTCATCTTCATTATTATTTGGCTCAAGATGTTCACTGGGAGAAGAGGCGGTCGTTGCGGCCATGGCTAGATAACACTGTCTTTAATGCAGAATTTGTAACAATTATATTGAATACTTATTGGAATGTTTTCCATTCCCTTCCTCCAGTCAGACCCCACGTGGATGGGGAATTTCCTGGTCAATCTTGAAATGAGGCCGCCTCCTCCATTAACAGCTGTAAGCAGCGTTTGGTCCAAAAAATTCCTATTTTTTCCGTCAGAGAAATTATAGCACGGACATGCCACTAATCCATTGAATCCAATAAAAGCTTTGATTCCATATTTCAACGAATACTTTATTACCAAGTTGATCGTGTTCTACTAAATCTTCAAACTTTATTGACTGTGTTATGACTGAAAAATCATTATATATATATAAAATAACCCACTGAAAAATCATTATATATATATATATATATATATATATATATATATATATATATATAAAATAGCTATCATACCCTAAAGTAAAGAAGGTGAAAGGAATGCTGAAGAAAAAAAAAGTTTGATATGATGTGAAATAAAGAGAAGAATTTTTTTATTTTTTTTTTGGGTGGGTTGGTGGTGGGATATTATAATTTTATTGTAAAAAATTAAAGAATAATATACATTCGAGAGAGAGTAGTTAATGACTAACAAAATTGCACTTTGGAAGAGTAATTATAAAAGTGGAAAGTTTTGTATTGGTTGAAATATCTCAGTGTTTTAGTAAATAAGCTAATAAAATTGCAATGTGGAAGAGTAGTTATAAAAGTGGAAAGTTTTGCATTGGATGAAATATCTTAGTGTTTTAGTAACTAAGCAAAGCACATAAATTTAGAAGGTTACATTACTTAAAGATTAGAGATGTATTTATCTCAATCTCCTTACATGTATTTATTAATAATCAATCTGCTAATATTTATATAGACTAAACTCTATGCACTATGTTGTACCATATTTATATAATTGCATTACCATATAGTTGAGAATCACCGCATTTTTTACCTTTCTTCACACACACACAAGCAAGAAATGTGGATGTGTCTATTACAAAATATTGGATGTGCGTACATAACTATTACAACAAGACAATTCTATGTCGAAAGGTTTTCTTGTTTAATTATCTCCACAATCTTTGTTGTAAAGTTTTCCATCTCATGCTAAGGATTACAAATCAAACGTCTAGAATTAATAGCAATGTTTAGAAAGTACACAAAAATGTTGTGGATCACTCGAATGTGGAATTGGAGGAGAGTGCATTCATTTCCACTAATTAAAGCATTTGTTTTCTCACAGTGGTTTGGAGGTCTACATCCATATTCAACTTATCACAACATTTATCTTAAAAGCATAATCAAAACATCATATATGTTGTTCCTTAAGGATATCCAACAAAGATTTTAATTTCCTCTTATCACTCTTATTAGTCCTAGTTTGGCATATCCCTACATCAATCCAATAGATTCANTTTCTTGGAAATTATGCTCTTTAACTTGTTCATACCTGGGGGATTGACAGAGTTCCCTAGTAAGTTGGTTCCCTTAGGGATGAGTTCTCACTAGGTGGGTCTATGAAAGGCCATCGTCCATTCCTTCCATACTTACCACTTTTCATCATTGTCCCTCTCATCTTCCCCTACCTTGGTTCAGGCATTGGGTTTCCCAATCTAGTAAGGGTTGTACCTTGCCTTGTGGGAAGAAGGGGCTAAAGGCCCAGAGGGTAAAAGTAGTTGGAAAAATTTAAAAGCCAAAAGGAAACCTTGAGATGCTTCTCCCAGGGATTCCTGAGAAAGCAATAAATGGCTTCTCAGAAAGAAAATGGGACTTGTAAAATAAAATAAAACTCAAGATCTAGTTGGTGGATAGGAGGTCTCATCACGAGTCGGCCTATTAGGTCCATGGGAATGTAGCGGTATGACACTACCATCCATCTGGTCACCAAACCAGGGTAGTGTCTCTTGGTGGCATAGCTAAGAGAAAGGGGGTCTCATCACGAGCCAACCTTCTCATTTTCGTGAAGTGCTTGTGGGTAATGTTGTCACCACTGGTCACCATGTCAGGACAGTGTCCTCCAACTACTCTCTTGAAAAGAAAAATAAATAAGACAAATAATAAAAGGCATTGAATGGGCTAAGAAACAATGGCATCCATGACAAGGTGCATCTTTCCATCTACAAAGGCACCCATAGGTAAGACCTACATTTCCCTGTTATCATTACACCCCTTGCCCAAACATTCCCTACACCATTTCATACACCTACATGACCTAGATTGGTCTTCACCTCAGAAACACCCCAAACTTGAGAAGGATTAGCCCAATAGGACATCATAAGACCCTCTCCAAACCTGGATTGTTAAACTGCATAACTTCTTTGAGAATTTGTCTGGGTAAAGGGGGGTTTGATGCACATGTTTGGGTAATTTGATTATTATACATGATTGACATTGTTATGATTCTTGTGACTTATGAACCCATGGGGGGCGTACTTGTTGTTGTTGCAGGACCATTCCTGGTGGACAAGTACATATGGGAAGATGAATAGCTCAAACCTTCATGGGGCTAAAATCCCACCATATGGATGTTGTGAGCCCAGCCAGGGGCAGAGAGACACCAGAGGAAAAGAAGGACTTTCCACTAGAGACACTTTGGCAAACCTAGACCTAGGGGGACCTTTCTCTCCCCCCTAAACGTTGTCCTTAGGAGGCCCATGATGTCACCCTTGTGACCCTAGACGTCACCCAACATTAGATGGACATAATGGATGCAATTGTGTGTTAGGTGGCATGTATGGCATCATCTGGAGGCCTTGGAAGGCCTAACGTTTTTCTCATGGAGCCTAACATCCCACTTACAAGGACCAAAATCACCCTAGGAGGGCATGACGTCACCTCTATTGCACATTTTAGGCTTTAATTCTTTGAATTTATGTAAAAACTAGATTTTTTATGTAATTTGGTTGTGTCGGCTTTTTCTAACCTAAATTTTAATTAGAGGTCATTGATATTGTATAAATAGAGAGATAAAAATCTTATTTTTCATCATCTTTCACTCACACAAGTGTGAGGTCTGAAATTTGTCCCTCTTTAAGGGTATTTGGCTGAAATTAAGTGGTGTGCAACTTCTTGGAGAGGTTATTCTTGGTGTTTTTTGACATTTTTCATGGTGAAAATCCTTCAACTAAGGTTTTCTTGCTAGATTATTCTTGATGAAGTAAGTAAATTTGTAATTCTTTATTCATTTTTGAATGGTTATGGTAAATTTGCTTGTTCATTTCTAAGATTAAGAAATTGCTAGTTTGAAACCCTAGGGGAGAAGCATATGTTATTATCCTTTTCTTTGTAATTTTCCACCTACTTGATTTTGCTGGAAAACATCTGTTTTGATGAATACACTAGAGTCCTACCTTTTTAGCACTCTACTAGTATTGCTTCATTAGCTTCATACATTTTATTTCAAGCTTGATCTAAGGAAGAAAGAAATTGCTAGGGCCTAAGGTTACTTACTTCCTAGCATTTTTTCCTTCTAGGGTTTAGATATTGAGGCCTTTGGGTATTAACACCTTAATCATCTCACTCATCCCTTTAGATTACCTATTATCATTTGTTGTTTCCTCTAAGAATTGTCGCTGCAAACCTTGACTCCATTACCCTAAAAGGCACTAGTCCACTCCTTGCAAGTGATTGATTGACCAAACAACTCTTAAACCATCTTCCCTAAGAATTTTACTAATTCTTACGAACTCTAAATTAGACTAACTCACTAACTAATTTGTTGTTGTTGCAAAATATTGCTACAACCATCTATAATAGCAAAAAATCCATCATAAAAGAAAGAATAAAAGATGATTAAACATTGCCATAATTGCTTCTAACAACTATTATCATTTTGTCAACTTAAGGGCTATTGTTTCTTGTCATTTTTAAGCATTATTAAGGCCTAATTGTTGTGGTTGTTGCTAAATGTTATTTGTTGTTATAAATATTTACATTGCTTCAATCTTATATAAACTTGTTTATCTTCCAAAATTTTATGGTTTTATGAAGCGTTGACATCATATGGTACTTGAAAACACCATTTATTTTCTACTTGTTGTCTTGTTCTGGGCAAGTACACTCAAATTAGCTTTTTCTTCATCTTAATAAAACCTTGGAACTTTCGATCAGAGTGACCTATGAGAGGGGTGGGACTTTCTTGTAACTTTTACCTTAGCCTTCTCAAACCCCTAGGTCACTAGGGACGTCTCCCCTGGGGTACTACTCCTAAATAAAAAGAGGTGTCCTATTAAGGTGACAATGATAGGTCATCATCTTTGTTACACCAATTTAGTATCCACTTGCCTTTGTCTTTGGGAAAGTAAAAATTGCATGATAACTTTTTGATGCCATTGTCAGGGAACACTAAGTCAATATTCCTCAAAATGACACTTTTTTGGTAAGCCTTTCCTTTAAAGCCTTTATCTTATGAAGCTTATCTGGAAACTCCACTGAGGGTGATTCCATTTTTTCCATTTAATGATCCCTAGAAGGATTATCTGGCGACTCCACTGGTTATTAAGAAAAACATGGCTTCTCAATGGGACCCAAGAAATTTTAAACCCTTGGATATGAGTAAAATACTAGGGTATACTCGACAAATGTCTCTGAGGTATGAAAAATGGCTCCCTAAATTCATTGGTAATGATGAAGAGAATGCTAATAAACATATGCGTGATTTTTATGCTTTATTTCAACTCCACCCCATTAGTTACGATGTTGAAGACCTAACAATGAAACTTTTCTTTACTACTCTTCATGATAATGCCAGGAGATGTTATGATGGCCTCCCTAATGATAGGATTACATCCATGGATCAATTATAGGAGCTTTTCCTCAGGAGATGGGATCCTTGGGTTTTGCTAAATGAACTTAATCGCATAAAGAAGAATGAGAATGAAATTGTTAGGGAATTTCACGATAAATTTGAAAGGATATTACAACAGATCCCAATAAGACATCACCTAACACACTACTTTCTTCTCTTTCTTTACACCAAATCCTTTACAGGAAAAATAAGTTTCCCTATCAAAGATAAGGCTCCTAGTAAAATCCAATAAGTTTATCACATGGGTATTCAAATCCAGAAAAATATGTCATTGTTCAAGGAAAAACAATCCTTTGTTCCAGAAATCAAGGTTGGCGAGCCTAAAGGTACCCCAGATATTCCCAAGAGAATGTCCTCCCTTGAGAACCCTATTGAAGAAACCCCGAAAGGTTTGGAGCCAGGCATCGATCAACAAGAGGTTGAGGAGAAGGGTCCTAATGAGGGTTAGCAATCCCATGAGGAGGAGTGAGAATTTACTCGTGCCTCTGCCAAGGATAATGAGGACTTGCTTAAAGAGCAAGAGCTTGAATATATTAAACATGATGAAGTATTGATGTATTCTCCTCCCTCTCATGAAGTCGTCCCAAATCCTATTTCACCTGCACAAGAAGATGAGGATGAGGTTAGTCACTTTCCTTTTCAGGTTTTTGATAATACCTTTTTTTATGATTCAGAAGGTGAAAGTGAATCCTTGGACGAGTTGGACCCTCCATATTATGAAGTTGAAGAAGTAAGAGAAACTCATGAGGAAGAGGTGCTAAGGCTTGTTCCTCCTTTTAATGAAGTTATTCAAACCCTCGAAGCTCCTTCACAGGAAGAAGTACACACTGTAAGTTATATCCCTTTCCAATATTTTGATGATGCTTTGATTTATGATTTGGGAAGTGAAGAAGTGTTAGAGGAGCCCTTAGATGTTTTAATCCCTTCATATTATGACAAAGGTAATGACATTTTTTATAATATTGATGAGTTCATACATGTTGGGAAACGTAAATGGGATGTGCTTGGGTATGGTGGGGATCCAATTTACGACATTGAGGGTGATTTCCAAATGTTTCTTTTACAATTATTATATGAGGTTACTACTAATTTTGACACTTGGAAATAAGGAGATGATGTGCTTGCATATGATTTCCAAGCACCGAAGGGTGACCTATCTCTATGCTCTCATGATGATTTTTGGTCATACCTTGAGGATTTTGATGAGTATTCCTTTGAGAACTTGGATTTATTGCATGAACAAGATTATCAACCACCATTGTGCATAAATCTTGATAAGGGTGAGGAATTTCCTTTCTTTAAGCAAAGTGTTTGTGACAAGGTTTTCCAGCCTCCATCGATTACTTTACCTCGCTATATCACTAAGCATGCAGTTGTAAAATATGTTCCTTGTCTTGAGTTTTCTTTGAGGCAAAGCTTACTTTTAGAATTCAAGGGTAGGTTGAAAACCTCAAGAAGAAGTTTATTCTCTTAGTTTTTCAGTCTTCCCTTAGGAAAATATCGGTCATACTCTAGGTTCTTCGTAGTCCCTTCCCAGAACTCAGGATGTGATGATGTCCAAGGTAGCCAACCTTCAGAATCTTTGGGTCGGCCTTTTGAACCTTTGATTTTTCACAATCCCTTCCTAATATGGTTTGAACAATTTCCTAGAAATGTAACTTGGCATAATTTTGTCCCTCCCTCCCACCTCCATGAGCTAGACTTTACGATTGACGATGATATGATGCATGTTCTAACTCATGTTTATTTTGTTCTTAACTTGTCTTTGTTTTGGTTTATGATGAAGCACAGAGGCATGTATTATGAGATATTGCTAGGATGGTTTCACTGGTTATTTGATTACACCTAACATTATACCAACAGGTAAGTAGAAGTAGGTAGGAATTTGCATCCATTGTATATATACCATGTGGATGTCATGCTAGTGTAGTTGTAGTTTCATTTTCATTTTTCCATATTGTATATATACGCATGTTCATATTTCATTTATTGTATCATATATGAGATAGGGGTGATATCACCACCCCAAAAGATTACTAATTATTTTTGTTGAGATCTAGCAGCTTATAGGTCATGCTAGAGATGTTGAGGTTCTCATGCGCTCTACGGTGAGCACATGTCCCCGAGTTGGAGCCAGATGTTATCTCCTATCCTATGGATAACTAAGGAGATTATGTCTTGAGGCCCACGGGTCCTAGACATGGAACACCGAGAGACATATGAATTGATCTTGGCCCCAGAGGGCCCATCTTTTCTTCAGTGTGTCCTATCTATCAGCAGCAACAACATCCATCCCATCAGACAGATTATGAAGTAGCAGTGGGTATTGATCCATGAGGTAATTATTCTGGGTATCATGGTATGTGTCACTCTAATTTTCGAAGCATTTGAATATGTGCAATGAACTCTCTTTTGTTTCTTAACTTTTTCTTGGAAATTATTCTCTTTAACTTGTTCATACCTGGGGCGGGTGACATAGTGGCCTAGTAAGTTGGTTCCCTTAGGTATGAGTTGCCACTAGGTGGGTCTATGAAAGATCATCGTCCATTCCTTCCATATTTACCACTTTTCATCATTGTCCTTCTCATCTTCCCCTACCTTGGTTCGAGCATTGGGTTTGCCAAGCTAGTAAGGGTTGTACCTTTCCTTGTGGGAAGAAGGGGCTAAAGGCCCAGAGGGTAAAAGTAGCTGGAAAATGTTAAAACACAAAACGAAACCTTGAGATGCTTCTCCTAGGAATTCCCGAGAAAGCAATAAATGGATTCTCAACAAGAAACGAGGACCCGTAAAATAAAATAAAACTCAAGATCTAGTTGGTGGATAGGAGGTCTCATCATGAGCTGACCTATTAGGTCCATGGGAATGTAGTGATATTACACTACCATCCATATGGTCACCAAACCAGGGTAGTGGCTCTTGGTGGCATAGCCAAGAGAAAGGGAGTCTCATCACGATCCAACCTTCTCATTTTTGTGAAGTGCTTGTGGGTAACACTGTCACCACTGGTCACCACGCCATGACAGTGTCCTCCAACTATTCTCTTGAAAATAAAAAGCAATAAGAAAAATAATAAAAGGCATTGAATGGGCTAGGAAACAATGGCATCCATGACAAGGTGCAACTCGTCTTCTACAGAGGAACCCATATGTAAGACCTACATTTCCCTGTTATCACTACACCCCTTGCCCAAACATTCCCTACACCATTTCATACACCTACATGACCTAGATTGGTCTTGACCTTGGAAACACCCCAAAATTAAGGAGGATTATCCCAATAGGACATCCTGAGAGCCTCTCCAAACCTCGCTTGTTAAACTGCATAACATCTTTGAGCATTTGTCTGGGTAAAGGGGGGTTTAATGCACATGTTTGGGTAGTTTGATTATTAGACGTGATTGGCATTTCTATGATCCCTGTGACCCTAGACATCACCCAACATCAAATGGACATGATGGAAGCAGTTGTGTGCTAGGTGGCACATGTGGCATCATCCGGAGGCCTTGGAAGGCCTAACGTTTTGCTCATGAATCTTGACGTCCCACTTATGAGGCCTAACATAATCCTAGAAGGGCATGGAATCACCTATATTGCACATTTTAGGGTTTAATTCTTTGAATTTATGTAAAAACTGGATTTTTGATGTAATTTGGCCATGTCGGCCTTTTCTGACCTATATTTTTATTAGAGGTCATTGGTATTGTATAAAAAGAGTGATAAAACTCTCATTTTTTCATCATATTTCACTCACACAAGTGTGAGGTTTGAAATTCGGGCCTCTTTAAGGGTATTTGGCTGCAATTAAGTGGTGTGCAACTTCTTGGAAAGGTTATTCTTGGTGTTTTTTGGCATTTTTCATGGTGGAAAGTATTCAAATAAGGTTTTGTTGCTAGATTATTCTTGATGAAGTAAGTAAATCAACAATTATCCTTTTATTTTTGAATGGTTATGGTAAATTTTCTTGTTCATTTATAAGATTATGAAATTTCTAATTTGAACCCCTAGGGGAGCAGTATATGTTATTATCCTTTTCCTTATAATTTTCCACCTACTTGATTTTGCTAGAAAAATATCTTTTGAAAAATATAATAGAGCCCTACCTTTGTAGCACTCTAGTATCATTTCTTCATTAGCTTCATACATTTTATTTCAAGCTTGATCTAAGGAAGAAGGAAATCTCTAGGTCCTAGGGTTACTTACTTCCTATCATTTTTTCCTTCTAGGGTTTAGATATTGAGGCCTTAGGTTACTAACACCTCAATCATTTCACCCATCCTTTTAGATTACCTATTATCATTTGTTGTTTCCTCTAAGAATTATCATTGCAAACCTTGACTCCATTACCCTAAAAGGCACTAGTCCACTCCTTGCAAGTGATTGATTGACCAAAAAACTCTTAAACCATATTCCCTAAGACTTTTAATAACTCTTAATAACTCTAAATTAGACTAACTCACTAACTAATTTTTTGTTGTTGCAAAATATTGCTACAACCATCTATAACAACAACAAATCCATCCTAAAAGAAAAATTAAAAGATGATTAAACATTGTCATAATTTCTTCTAACAACTATTATCATTTTGTCAACTTAAGGGCTATTGTATCTTGCCATTTTAAAGAATTATTAAGGCCTAATTGTTGTGGATGTTGCTAAATACTCTTTGTTGTTATAAATATTTACATTGATTTAGTCTTATATCAACTTGTTTATCTTCCAAAATTTTATGGTTTTATGAAGCGTTGACATCATATGGTACTTGAAAACAACATTTATTTTCTACTTGTTGTCTTGTTCTGGGAAGGCACACTCAAATTATCTGTTGCTTCATCTCAATAAAACCTTGGAAATTTCGATCAGAGTGACTTGTGACAGGGGTGGGACTTTCTTGTAACTTTTACCTTAGCCTTCTCAAACCCCCAGGTCACTGGGGATATCTCCCATGGGGTACTACTCCTAAATATAAAGAGGTTTCCTATTAAGGTGAAAATGATAGGTCATCCTCCTTGTTATGCCAATTTAGTATCCACTTGACTTTGGCTTTGGGAAAGTACAGATTTCATGATAACAAGTACCTTCAACTCAACCTCCTAATTTTATCCAAGACACCTTTGGGAATAACAAGGATGGAGTTCCAATACACTGGGATGCTTTCCAAGAAAGATTTAATCAACATAAGCCATCCACCCCTAGATAAGGTTCTAAATACCCAAGAAGAAATCCTTGCTTCCACTTTACATATAAGCCAACTCCAATCCTCCTTATTGTACTTATCAGGATTTAGAATATAGAATCCTAGGTATTTCCTCCCATCTTAAAGACTTTTCAGTTGAGCCGGGATGACATTAAGGAAAGAGTTTGTTTCAACTAGGGAGAAATTATTTATCGCAATGCATGATTTTTACGGATTATTCTGCATCCTCGTTGCCTTATAGAACAAGTCTAGGATGTTCTTGAGTCTAGAGACATCGGTTAAAGTGTCAAACAAACTGCATAAGACATCATCCATAAATAGGATATGAGAAATCCTCTCCGATTCTGACACCTTTAAACCTCTCAGCAATCCATTCTAGCATGCATCCTTCAAAATTTTACTCAAGACTTCCGCTATGTTTAGAAATAAAAAAGGGGATGATGGAAAACCTTGAAGCATCCCCCTTGAAGATATGACAAAGAGTGAAGGGGATCCATTAATAAAGACAACACAGGATGCGCTCGGAAGACATCCCATTATCTAGTTCGCAGTCCTTAACTTCATTCCTATTTGGATTAGGACCAGACGAAGGAAAGTCCATTTAACCTTGTCATATTCTTTAGAGAGGTCCACCTTTAAGATGTTTGCTTTGAGGTTTTTCTTTTTCATCGAGTGGAGGACTTCTTGTGCAATGGCCACAGTATCGTAGATTTTACTATTCTGTAAAAATCCAATTTTGTCTTCTCTAATCAGTTCACTAAGCATGGATCTTAGTCTTTGAGCAACGATTTTGGAAACCAACTTATAGACTATGTTACAACACAAAATGGGTTTGAAACTCTCAAAGGATTCTTTGTTTTGCTTCTTAGGAATATGACAGAGAAAGGTTGAGTTAAGATGCCTGTAAATCTTTCCTTCTCTATGAGATTCTCTGATCATGAGGAGTATATCATCTTTCAAAAAATCATAGAAGAATTTGAAGAACTCAATAGTGAATCCGTCTGAGCCAGGACTTTTTCCATTCTTCATCGCGAAAAGGGAAAATTTTAGCTCAGATTTAGTCACTTCTTCTCCTAAGTACTGATTCATTTCTTCATTGAAAACAAGTTGAAACTTGAAAACCATGTCCAAAATTTCCTGGATCAAACACCCCCTTGGGGCTAGGAAAAAGGTTTTTGAAGAAGAGCGCACCTGCTTCAGGTTTATCTCTAAATGATCTCACCATTTCTCCTTCTTCATTGTTTACCTCACAAATAGAATTGATGTTCCGACGATGATTGGCATAATTATGAAAAAAAATTGAATTGTTGTCCCTTGCTTGTAACCATATGGATCATTTTTTTTGTTTCCACTCCACCTCTTCTTTTTTCATCCAGTCATTTCTTTAGTTTTCATAACTTTTTAATTATTCATATTTTTCTTGGATGAGGGATCCGATATCCAAAAGGGAGTAGAGCCTTGAGATTTTACCTTCAATTTCCAATAACTCTTTTTGCATTTTGGATTTTGTTACAAATCAAAAGTCCACACTTAATTACCTCACCCTAAGTATCACAAGTGTCATAAAAGTGTAATATGCACCTTTCTAAGTGTCGCCTACACCCTGACACCATGAAAGAACATTTTTCACAATCCCTAGTCAGTGAGGAGGAAAAATATATCATATGAAGGTCAAGATACTATGTGCACATGAATTATTTATTAATATTCATAAAAAGGAAATTAATTTAGTGTGAGAATCCACCTCACATTTAGTTTCCTGATCTCAAGGAGAGGTTGAGAATCTCATGGATGGTTGAGATATTTTCTCAAACCAAAATTCTAATTTGGTGGATCTTGAGAGATATTTCCTCCTTAAAATCCTTGAGAGATATTTTCTTCATAAAATCCTTGAGAGATATTTTCTCCCTAAAACTATTGGAGATCCCATTTTAGTGGATCTAGTGAGTGATCTTCTCCATGGTGGTAAAGCCTCCAAATCCTATAGAATGAGGGATTTCCATGGTGAAGGGGGAATCTTTTAGATATCAAACTTATGATCTTGGTAGCATCGTGCAAGGGTTGAATGAGGGGATATTGGAGGAGTGTTGCATCATCATCCATGTTTGTAAGTATTCACTTTGAGTTCTCATTTTAATATACTTGGCCTATTTCCTTCAATCTTGTGTATTCTTTCATGCACTTGTCTAATAGTATTTCAATATTTGTAGATGAATTTGTTTGATCTAATATTGTAGAGGAAGAGTTCTATGTTTCTATTTTTTGTCCATTGTAGTGAAGGTATCAACTTGTGCTAAGGAGTTTGGAGATCAAGCTCGGATTCAAGGCAGAGAGGAAAAGCTTCGAAACAAGGTGCATCAAACCCTTTCTCCCTCTCTCTCTTTCTGATTGGTTAAAATAGATTCAAAGGGA
>SNQJ01S0044455.1:18936-39551 GCA_010110895.2 Picea sitchensis | reverse complement strand
TCCAAGACTACTAAACACATTATAGAACACTAAAGAGAGTATAAATCCAACTTTCGTATAAGCATATCCAAGAACCTCCTCTCACACAAGGGCTAAACACGAGGTTGTGTGTAGGAGAGCAACAAAGATTACCCCTCCAAAGCTTAACCAATCGTAGAAAACATATCACATATTGGGGGGTTTTCTTGAGAAACCACTGAATTCATTTGGTCTCAGTGCTTCGTGAACTCTGAATCCATTCGGGGTCCTTTGGATTCCTATCAACCCACTTGTCTTTAGTTCTCTTGAAGAGATTCAAACTTTGATATCCTTCCCATACGTTCAGTCACAACTATCAATTGTACCCCCCGAGAGGCTGACTATGAGTTGCTAACCTTAGTGGCATTTCCTAGGTACCTATAGAGGTGACTATGGGGGGATTCCCATGGTACCTAGGGAAAACATCGCATCACACTCTCAATACCCTTGGAGGGTGATATTGTGAAAGCAAGGGTTGCTTGCATCAATAAGCGTTGTCATGTGGAGGTTGGGGTAACTTCTTCTCACTTCTTCGTTGGTGGCTTGATATCCCGTCTTCGGAAGATCCTTAAATCTATTGTTTATTAGTTGATTGCTTTTAGTTTTCATAGGAGTGTCTTTCTTTGTTTTTCATAGTCAGGTTTAGGATCAAAGTTACGTATGGAACCTGACACTCAAGAACCTTAACACAATCCTTATTATGAAGCAGTGATCGTAGATCACACTTCTGAAACTGGGAGCGTCGCTCATGGAAGTGGCCATCACATTGAAGAACCRATCCCAACCTTCGTAGAAAGCTTAGCATCCTTTGTGAATCCTYTKTTTATTGATCCACTTGGCCAACCACTCTTTTATCCACCATCCATGAGATACRTTGATTCYTTTTCTTCTTACTATTTATCACCTAGTTCAACCATTATACCATCATTTGGCATGAACCCACCGATTTTTGGTTTTCTTGAAGGACTTGGGAATTCATCTTTTTCCACAAATCCCGTAGTTGATACTGTTGGTTCTTCATATTTTTTGAAAATCTCGTTGACCTAGATAACCCTGACTCAACCACTTGTGCATTCATCTCCTCTTGCACATGAGTCGGGTAATATTCTTGCTTCATTTTTTCCAAACGCTAAGTGCTTTACTTGTTCGTCCCATCGGTCGAATGGCCAGCAGTCAATTTGTTCACACAACCATGGTTACACAATCTACTCAACCTCCATCTCATGCATCACATATTATTACTCCCTACATTGGAGGTCAATCTTAAATAGGAGGCCAACCTTCAGTTGGGGGGAAACCTTCAGTTTCAAGGAAACTTTTTACTGGGGGGAAACCTACATGGTTGCAACATCAACAAGCATGGGGGAAAACCACTCCTGCAAGTCCTTATATCCCTACTACCACTGGCTTGTATCCTGGAAATCCATATCCAGGAGTTGTGAATCCTTTCTGGACTCAACCCAATCTAATGGGAATTCCTCCATAAGGAATTATTCCCTATCAATCTGTCAACCCCACAATTTCATTGCAACAGTACCTTCAATCACAATATATGGTAGGTCCATCAGGCGAACCACATTACATTGGGGGACCAACAAGTCAATCGTAGTATGTAGGAGGTCCATCTGTTCCATCACAATACATGGGTGGACAAACAAGACAACCACCATATATGGGAGGACCATCTAGTTTTTTCATCTCGCCACAACCTAGATATGGTCCTACTAGTGTTCCCACACAATATGGTTATCACCAGTATCAACAAACTAACCGATATTTATCATTCTTGGCTATGTTAGATATTCCATATCTGTCGCATTTAAAAAATGATCCCATCCTTCATGCCCCATTTTGGCCTGCCATCTCTACCAAATTATCGTCTGAAATTCGACGAAAAACTTGTGGAAGATCCTAACAATCATCCTATGAATTTCCACTTATAAAGTTTCTCCAGTCTCACTACATTCTTGGGGATATTTTTGGCTGAACTAGATTGATTTATTTGTTGAGCTTGATCAATATCATCATAGTTCAACATTTTATCATGTTGACCCTCATCTATAACATAGTATTTGAATGTGTCTTTGAGGTGTAAGAAGCTAATAATCTAGTGTTCATCATCAAAGATTTTCCATCTAGTTATGTTGTCGGGAATTGATGGTATGTATAAAAGTTCAATAGAAAAGGTATCAGGAATGAATCATTCCGACGGTATTAATCTAGATGCAACATTAGCAAGTAAGTTTTCACTATAGCTTAGTCAATGGGGAATATGATTGATATTAAATGCATCAAAAGACTTGATTAGTTCCCATACCTATAATTAATAATGTTTGAGATGAATTGAAAGAAAATGAATCGTGTTCCTTACTTGTCTTACAACAATTTTATAATCACCAAATACCTTAATTTTATTTTCTTTCAACTCTACTACCTTTTTTAATCCTTGTAGCTAAGATTCATATTCGATATTATTGTTGGTGCATTACAATTCTAGTCTGCAAGCAATTAACGTTTTCTTTCCTTCTAGATCTTTGAGTATGCAACCAACACTTTCACCTTCTAAAGATTTGGATCCATAAAAAATAGCATCCAGATATTAGGATCCCATTTTTTCTGTTCAATTGTTGATTTCAAGTTTTCAACTTTTTTTGAATTATTGAGATTAGTAGAGTTAGTAAGTATCTTTAATTTATCCTTGGAAATTATGTTAGGTTGTACACTAGAAGAAATATCAGCTTGATCTACTATGTTACAGTTTGGCTCAACAATCTGAGTGCAATGAAGGATTTTAGATTGAGTGTTAGTTTCCGCAAAAGAAGATGTTTCAGATGTGTAATTCCCAAAAAATGTATCATATGAATAATTACCCAAAATTGAATTGTTAAACACCACAGGTTAATTTGAGTCATTCAAATTGGTCACCACGTTCTTCATATATATATCTCTATCAATTTTTATCTAATTAAGTTTTCCATTTAAAGGAAGCCATAGATGTGACCAGTCAATAGGAAAATATCCATTCAACATAGCAGACCAATCTCTACTTTTAAGCATGCCATAGTTATCGGGTATGTCCACCACAATAATGTCAATGGTTTGATGAATTTTAGGATTAGAAGACATTCTACTTAAAACATTCTTTAGGTCCCCAATTACTTTGACTCAAGTTCTATCTAACTGAATAATATGAATATCAAATTCCTAAGGTTTGACATTAATCTTTTCACAAACTTTGAGAAGCATAACATTAGAATAGGATCCTGAGTCTACCATGGAGTTATGAACATTCCTATTAAAGATTTCAAAAGTAATTAGGGAAGGTGAGTAGTAGATATTGACCTTTGTCCAGTTAAGGATGTGTTTGTAGCTACCTGACTCTTGG
This sequence comes from Picea sitchensis, assembly GCA_010110895.2. NCBI lineage: Eukaryota > Viridiplantae > Streptophyta > Pinopsida > Pinales > Pinaceae > Picea > Picea sitchensis. Next base: position 36,148 of record SNQJ01S0044455.1, on the reverse strand, counting down.
ATGAATTATATTTGCTATATGGGATTGCTTTGGTTGTTCCTTTATTCGTCCTTGCATTAGTTTATTTACTGCAAGTGGAAGCCTTTCCCTTCATAGTTTTAATGACATTTTCTTGAATTTGTGGGATTTTCATAAGCTCAAACATGGAAATATTGGCTTTAGTTTTCTTCATATCTTCTAGGAAATAATATTCCAGTATTGTTGGGGGATGGATGAAACATTTGTCTTAGGTGTTTGATCGATTTCTTTGTGGTTGGAGGGTGTTGTTTTAGAAATATTAGGATTAGTGGTGTTGGTTGGAGACGAGGCTTGCTTGGTACTAGAAGTGGTAGTTGTAAGAGGATTGTAAATGTTTTGGATGTCAAACGAGGTGTTCTTTCTTGCACTTCTAGTAGTTATGGCATTTTGGGACATGTGTACTTCCTCTATTTCTTCTTCCTCTCCACCAGAAGTGATATACCGTAATGAATTCAATTGTTGTTATTCAGTTTCTTGAGACTCTTGAGGTTGTTCTTGTTGTTCTTGGTTTTCCTCTCCTTCATCCTTGACATCATTCATATTTTATGTTACCCAAGTTTGTAAGGCTTGAAAAATATCTTCCATGTTAATACCATCTACCTAAGAAGGGTTGGTTTTATTGGTTGGGGGGAATATTTTTATCTTTCTTGGAAGGAAATCTAAGAAGTTTTTTCTCTCTAGAATATCCTTCTCCATGGCTCTTCTTCAAATCTATCATCTCATTAGAGAGTTTCTTAACAATCCTTTGAAGAGATTCCAAATCCATGGAATCATAATTGTTCTTCTCTTCTCAGGGTTTTGATATAGTTTATTTTTTTTTACCATTGTCTTTGAAGGGTTCTAACCCTAGATTCCCTTTTAAACTCATCATGTTTTTCTCAACTTTAAGGGAATCCTGAAAATTTGCTTCAAGGGTGGCCCTTTCAATATTCTTAACAAGCATCACCATGGACATGGGTAAACCAAAGGTATAAAATTCAATGGCAACATATTCAACATGATTAGAGGCTCGTGGGATTCATTTCAATAGGGTAAGGGAGTGTTGATTGTAATCATTTACCAGTTCCTTAGACTCCATTTTAATTTTGGATGACTACAGGACCAAAGTTGTTGGCGTTTTATTTTCCCCAAATTTCCTAAGAAACATGATCTCAAAAGTTCTCCAGCTAGTGATGGAAGCTCCCTATAAAGAGAAGAACCATATTGAGGCTGTATTCTCAAATGTAAGTGGGAACAACCGACAAACAACATCTTCGTGTTAATTGTTTTGGAGTCTTACAGAAAGTAATAATTTTTTAACGTGGTCTTCAGCCACATCCTCTCTGTCAGGGTCAAATTTAGGAAAACATTTCTCCGGATGTCTTGGAATGTCATGAAGAATACTAGGTACAGAGACTGCATCAGGAACCAACCAAGTCTCATAGGGAGGGGACATTTTTATTTTCATTAGATCTAGCTATATTTGGAGGTTGATACAAGTCTATCTAGTGGGTTGTTTTCTAGTTCACTTTCATTTTCCTCTTCTTCCTTAGAGTATGCTTTTGACTCATTTCTTGGTGTATAATATGGGGATTCAGGGAGATATGGAGGTATACTATCGACACCACTAGCCAGTAAGTAACGTTTGAGGTCAAAATAGGAATTCTTTGCAAAATCTGATGTATATTGAGTTATGTGATATTTAGGGGTTCTGACAACAAGATTTTCTTGATATGTGAAAGGATCAATAGAGAGTGGGTCTTCGCTTCGAGGATCCTCCCTAAAGTGAGGTATCGAATAGTCAATGTGAAGTTATCTTGTCTGTCTACTCCTTTGTCTAGTTAGGGTGTGGTTCACTTGCTCTTGAGACTGCCTAAGAATGGTATCGACATGTGTGAGGGTTAATATGTGAGGTTTTGGGGAGGAAAATGTGGATTTAGAATGAGTGGAAGCATGTTGAGTACTGGCTTGAGTTGGCGTGTTCACATTATATGATGTGGGAAGAGAAGTATTCTCATCAAGAAATTGATGGAAATCATTGGAGAAGGAAGTATTTACTTGTGAAATAGAATGGTAAGGGTTTGTGCTTTTCTTTGAAGTCATTCAGTTCCATCACCCTCCTTCTAGTGCTATTTTTTTTATGCGCTAGAATATCCTGTTCAATTAGGTAAGGGATAACACTCGATGGTAGGTCCCAATTAGATCCACTCTCGTTTGGAATAGCATTTTCGACTAGATTTTGGCTTGGTTACCAATCTAACTAATTTACTATCTAAATATGAATATAAGAACCGAAGGTTCTCATATGAATTAAAACTCTAAAGAACTAATTCTAAACTAAAATGATTATCTATAGTCCTAAGATGCACTTCTACTCTATTATATTCTATCATATCCTTATCAGGGAAAACTAAAAGCTAAGTGTAGTTAAATATTTTTATCACTTGCACATAAATAATTCATAAGGGAAATAAATATGAAGACTTAAAATTATAATAAGTTAGAAAAAACTAATTGATTCACCAAATGATCATATTTTCACTGCACTTAGAATGAAAATCATGGTAACTGTAAACATATGAAAATTGGTCTAGAAGTAATTCATAAAACCAACATTCACATATGACATAAATGAATATGAAAAAATAGAAAAATATCATTCATACACATCAGCGCCAATATCTCCAAAATGTCTTTGGTTGATGGAGCAACACAATCAAATGGCCAACAATGTGGAGCAGGAGGGGTTCTAAAAACATCAGACTTTTTCAATTTACAGATGGACCTTTAACTGTGGATAAGGAACAAATGAAAGGGAAGAATTATTGGGAGTTTGGGCAACATTAATCATGTCAACTGAGTTGGCTATAAGAGACATCCAAGTATTGGGAGATTCAAAAATTGAAATTGATTGGTTAAATGATAAAGTAAGTCTATCGGCATGTGCATTAGAAAGATGGAAGCATAGAATCAAGGATCTATATATTCAACAAATTCAAAGAGATCAGCTTCGCTCATATCTACATAGATTTCAATAGGGAGGCGGATTTACTATCCAAACAGGATATTCATAAGCCATAAGGAAAAATTTCATATTACACATGGGTTGATGGAAAATAAGGCCCCATGATGTTCATAAACTTATATTAGCGCAACTGATAAGTTTCTACTATATTTATTTTTGTTTCTAGCATGAGATGGTGTCCAGTAAAATTCTGTATCAGGAAAGCTGAAGGACTACTTGGCATCTTGTATGTTTGTCTTAGCTTTTTGTTATCCTTTTTGGTATCTTTTTGGTATTTCGGGGCATAGGGATACCCATTGATATTATGTGATCACAGTAGAGTTTATGGCTATGTCGAAGATATTGTAAAGACATGATTATGTAAACAAATTATATATTAATATAATTGAGCTAATTTTCGATTGGAAAAAAAAGTTAATTAAATTATTGTATCAACAAGTGTTTTATGGTCAAAAGAGGCATATATTTTAAGATCGGAAAATATGCTTTAATGTGATTAAAGACACAACTACCCAGTATACATTATGATGGGAATATGAAAAGGAATTTTTTTTATCACTTAAGAGCATCAAATCATAGTTGGTTGAAAGGAAACTCTTAAAAAAATAAAGGAAATGTATCTAGATTAAAAATGGAAATAACTCATATCATTCAAGTAGTAAATAAATTCAAGTAATAAATAATTTCATAGTGCAATTTATTTAATCTTGCTTCTTTGCTAAACTTTAAGTTTTTGTTACTTTCTTACTCATGCCTTAAGGGCTGATAGGCCTACAACTATGTCAAGGTTGAATGTTTAGTTTACTGGGCTATGGCCTTCTCCTTGACAAATGGCAATTTGGTTGCAAAAGAGATGGCATCCTTTGATCAAAGGTAGGATGCATCATTTCTTTTTTGACCAATGTTTGTATTCCTTCTTATTCAAATTTAAGGAAGATAGAGACTTGATATTTAGAAGTGGTCCATAAATCTATGAAACTAGAGGCATGTATATCAATAGATGGACACTCAATTTTGACCCATAAGTGGATATTCACTCAACTTTCCCTGTCTAGGTCATTTTTCCTCATTTACCATTACATTGTTGGGGGGTGATGCTCTTAAAAGTATTGGAGATATACTAGAAAAATATATAGATAAGTCTAAACCCTAATCAATCATGTATGCATGTGCCATAATCTATGTGTAATTCAATCTAGAAAAGGGATTACTTGAAGTCATATGTTTAACTTTAGATGCCTCGACCCATATCCAACAACTAGATTATGAACAACTCCCTTTCAAATGTAAAATATTCCATTAATATGGTCATTTTTCAAAGTATTGTAAGAAGAAAATACAAGAGGTAACCACAACAATACTGAACAAAGGGAAAATGGAAATTAGTGAAAAAAAAATGTCTCCCATCTCCCATCAAAGGAAATGGGCAAGTGTGGCATCATCCAAATCCAAACAACCTATGGAAGCAAGTCAAAAGAAGATAGCTTCATCAAGACCTTCATAACCAAAATCGACACCAAATAAAGGTATGTCTAAAGAAAATTAGGTCATTACTTCAAAAAATTTTATGGATTTGGCTAGTGAAACAATTAATAAAGATGCAGAAATGTTCTTAGCAAAGAAGACAATTTGATTCATTAGTTTTAGCTACTTTGGAAATTATAATGCATGAGGAATGAGGAGGAAACTTTAGATGATGAAAGAAAAGGAGAGATAGAATTAGCAATGGATAAAACCCTCACACAACCATGGAAAATAATCATAAGAATAAAAGCACAACAAGCATTAGAATAAAGGGAAATACAAGAGGAAAAATCCATTAAAAAAGACAAGAATAAAATCACATATAGAAAAGCTAGAAGAAAGAACAAATAAAGATAAAGAAATTGGGACTCAACAAACTATTGAAAGTACCCTTTCACAAGGAGGAAATATCAAGGTAATAAAGAACACGAAGTTCACAGGCCTCCAAATCCAATTGGGGACACCTTAGCATATAACTTATAATTATGATTCTGCTCTCTTAGAATTGAAGATATTTGGGAAGGAGCAAGGAATATGCTCTTAGAGACTTTTTGAGAGAGAAGAAACCTCATGTAATTCCTATCCAGGAGACTAAGATGAGGAAGAAAAAGTAAATAAAATTAGAAAAAAACTATGGAAAAATAGTGAAGGGAACACATTAAGTTCAAGAGGAGCATCATGTGGAATATATACAATGTGAGAATTAGAGAGGATAGTGATGGAGACATTTTGTTGCTCAAAAAATTGGGTCCTCAGTCTTATTCAACATTTGTAATTAGGTATGTATTATACTATTTTAAAATTTTATATTCTTGTTAGATATATAGAGACAATTGGTTATTGGGACACTCTACAAGCCTCTAGTGAAAACCATGTGATAAATTATAGCATTGTAGCGGGGGATTTCAATAGATTCTTGTGAAGCTTAGAGAAAAGGGGGGCTAGGATTGTTAGAGACCCTGTGATGGAAATATTGGAAGATCTAATCTTTGAGTGGGATATAGTTTATTCAAAACCTATAAAAGGAAAGTTTACTTGGGGTAATAAGAGATATATTCCCAACCATATTGTGACATTGTTGTATAGATTTATTATTCACAGCGACTATATCATATCCTATAAAATTTTCTCTTTCATTGTGTCCAATCATAAACCTATTGTATTATCCTTGATCCCCCATAAAATTTTGGCCCAATCCCCTTCAGATTTAACCCCTCTTGGGTACAAAATGTGGAAGTTTTGTCTTTGGTATCAGAGACTTGGTTCTCCAAAATATATTTGGGAACCCAATATGAAAGTAGTTAAACATGTCTTGAAGTAATGGGAAATTTTTTCATATGCACCTCCAGGATAGGAAAGGATGAAATATCAAAAGCAATTAGAAGAGATTAAAAAATCATTGGAAAAGGAAGTTTTCATAGAACAAATGATGCAAGAGGAGAGAGATATTTGTCAAAAACTTCAAGTGGCCCATATGAAGGAATAAAAAGAATGGTGTTTAAAATCGCGAAGTCTACAGTTGAAGTATGGAGATAGGAATACTTCCTTTTTTCATAAACAAAAAAAAATAAAGAATGCATAAAATCATAGTAAAAATAATTTATAATGAGAATGGGACTACTGTGGAATAGTTTGTAGAAGTTGAAGAAGTGACCAAACAACATTTTGAAGAGATTTATACTAGAAGAGGAAGAGAATGCTAAAAAATGTAAGACAAATGTTGGAACACATATCATCATTAATAAGCGGGGAAGATAATAAAGCCTTGCTACAAGGGATAGAAGAAGAAGAAATATCTCAATCTATCTAGAATTCGAAATAGGATAAAGCTTAGGGATCTCATGGTTTCACTATCAATTTTTTTAGGTCTTTTTTGGATTTTGTGAAATACGATTTAAAAAATATGCTAAATTATACCTTGAAAAAAAAACAGTGGTTGGTGGAAGTAATTCTTCCTTTTCATCTCTTATCCCAAAGTAGGTTTACCCTGCCACTTTTTCCATATTCCATCCTATTTCATTATGAAATTAAACCTACAAAGTGTTGACTAAAATTATAGCTAATAGAATGAAGAAGGTCCTACAAAAATTGATATCAAAAAACCAAGAAGGTTTCATCCAAAAGAGGAAGATCGTGGAAAATATAATTTTGGTACAAGAAGATATTCACTCTAGTAGAGTGAAAAAAGATAAAGGGATGATCATAAAAATGCATATGTAAAATGTGTTGGATCGAGTTTGTCCAATTGAATTTTTAAGGAATTTTGGTTTTGAAGAAGAATTCATTCATTGGATTAAATTTTGTACTAAAGCCCCTTCAATAGCCCCCTGATAAATGGAAGACCAACCTATTAATTTAAATAAAAAGAAGATTAAGGCAAGGATACACATTGTCCCCTCTTCTCTATATTACAATGGAAAAATCATTAAGAATGGGAACCTAGAACATGAAAGAAATATTGGGACGATACAAGAATTAAACTTTAAGAGAGGAGTAAAATGGATCAATGATTCTCTAATTATAAATGACATGTTAATTTTAGGAGCATCATCGATTATAATTGCAAGGAGATTCAAATAAGTGTTGGATGTAGCTTCTTAAATGCTTTGGGGAAGGTAAATAATTTGAAAATTCAAATATATGGATGGAATATAATATAGGAACAACTGCAATAAAGTTCAAGGATATTAGGCTTCCCAAGTGTTGAATCTTGCACATCTTTAAAATATATAGGAATGCCAATTTCATTAAGGAATCCCACTTCATAGGTATGTCAACGGATGATCAAAAAAATAGATAAATGAATTCAACAATGGGGGACAAGATGGTTGAATCTAACCAGAAAGACAATTCTAATTATATTTGTTCTTTTAGCTCTCCCTCTCTATTGGTGTGTTGCAATATTGACACCAAATAAAATCATGGAGTATGTGGCCAAGAGTATAAGGAAATTCATTTGGGAAGGAGGAAAGATAAACACAAATAAATTTCACTTGGTTAATTATCAAATCCAACAAATATAGGGGAGGGATCGCAATCGAAGAACCGATTATAATGAACATAGAAATGAGAGACAAAATTCTATGACGTTTAGTCACTGGATCGTAGGAATGGTGGAAGATTATCATTCTCACTAAATATTTCATCCGGGATCTTAAGCGATGTTTAGACTCTCCTTTTTTTTATAATGGAGGTTAAATTCTTTGGAAATTGTTATATTAACGACCCCATTAATTTAGTCCAAGATATGATGGGAACAAAGAAATGTGAGGTCTATTAATTTATGGTATCATGGTCATATTTTATAGAACCCCATTTATGGTATCATGGTCATATTTTATAGAACCCCTCTTTGGAGTTTATTGATGAATTGAGTCCTTTAAAACCTAGTTTTTTTGGAAAAAGATAAAAAAAAAATCATCATACATCTTAGAGTGGAATGAAGAAGGTATTTGCAAGGGATGGAAAAATTTACTCTCCCATAAGGGATTTTAGATAAATAGACATTTTATCGAAAATTTTAGTTAGATGTTCCTTGATTGGTCTCATTCATACAGATGAAAGGAGATGGAGAAAAAAAAGGTTATTTGGTGAAGGAAGGATATAGTGGCCTATTCTTAAATTCCCCTTTTCCTCCCAAGGAAAGAATATGGGAGTCGATATTGCAGGGCTACTCTTTTCCAAAGGTAAATGCATTATGTTAGATCATGGTGCATGTAAAGTTGCTAACAACTAACAATTTAGATAAGAGAGGAATTCAAGGGCCATCGAGATGTGTTCTATGTTGTGCATATAATGAAAAAACACATCATTTGTATTTCAACTATAAATACTTTTTTAACAAGTCTCGAAGTACACATGCATAGAAATCCTAGAAAGGGTTTCATTTAGAAAGGGTTTCACTTCCCAATTCATGGTTTGAAATGTTCATTGGTTGGAAGTGAAATTACTTAGGATCATTTCAGACAATGAGAGTTTTCAAATGTCTTTGGATGGTAGTACCAAAACTTGTTTGTTGGGAAATTTGGTTAACAGAGTAAAATAATTTTTTAAGTAAAAAACCTTATCATCTACAAGAAAATCAATTTTGGTGTGTAGTTTGGTTGCAAAAGTAGTTCACATTATAGTTTTAAAGGGCATGTTGTGGCCAGAGTTGGCTTAAGAAGAGAGGTCACGGGTAAACAACATTCTCAACTTTAGACACATGATTGTTCAAAATCAAGCATCACAAATCCTAGATGAGGAAAAATGGAAGACTAGATTGAGCAATGATGAATTCACAAAAATGGAGACAAGATTAAAAAGGTGTATGTTATTTTTTGATGACGCATCAAAAGGTAACACTGGAGTGGCAGAAATACGAGGGAACATGTATGATCTTGAAGGAAATGAAATAAATACTTATGCATGGGGTTTAGTTCAAGCAACTAAAAATAAGGCATACGCCTTGGCTTTATTCATGGGTTTGAGAAAAAAAAAAAATTCCAGGAAAAAATTATCACAAATTTATATTAGGTATAATTTTTTTTACAGCAGCAACAGAAACATGTTAAACAGTCCTACCAACAGTCCAAAATATTGGTTTCAGGAGGATTCAACAGTAATCTGGACTAATAGAAATAGGCTGGAAGGAATGAGCTATGAGCCAACCAAAAAACTATAGGAATCTCGAGGGGAAATCTGCCTGAAAAAACTGCTCTTCACTGTCACAATAACACTAATAGAGGCTACCTTCAGATGTCAATTAACCTTCACCAACCCTTGGCATTTCAAAGATATTAATGCAAGAGGGTAGACTCTCCCGCCCATTGTCCGAGTGAAAAACGGTCAGTCTCCCTTCGATTTCTGATAAGGCTCTTTTAGAAAGGGCATCAGCTTCTTTATTATGAACTCTGTAGATATGGTGGACACTGAGATCATTAATATTTTTTGCCAAATCCAAAGTTTTTTGTTTCCAGCCTTCGATGTTTACAGTGCTGAGATTGCAATTGTGATTTACCCAGTCAATGATGACCCGCGAATCGCCAAGGACGTGGAGATACTTAATTGACCAAAAGGATGCCAGAGTGAGGGTTGCCCACAAACCCAATAGCTCCACTTTGGTATTTGTACCCGCTTCGCAGTTGATGAACCACTTGGTAACTCTCGAAGGATGAAATCTGAATATGCCTCCGGCCCCACATCGAAGACCATTTGAAGAGGATGCTCCGTCAAAACATGCAACGGTGAAACCCTGATTTGGAGTGAACTCGTAGACTTGAAGTGGCAGAGTCTTTACTGTGGATGGCTGCCAGGAGAAAGCCGACAGGGTTCTATGCAATACTGAGTGGATGGAGGGGGAGCTGTCTTCAAAAATCGCCTTATTTCTTTCGATCCAGAGCTGCTAGCAAGCATGAGCTGCCAAACTGTCCTGGGCAATAGTGTCCTTTGACCACCGCAGAAAACAATCTAGGACAGAGGCATCAACCCATTGAATGTTAAGTGAAAAATGGGTGAGAAGCCTCTGCCAGACAGCCCTTGAAAAATGGCAGTGAATGAGGAGATGGTGAATATCTTCCGTAGACTGATTGCATAACTTGCAAATCCCTGGCCCTTCCCAGCCTCTCTTTCACAACATGTCCCAGGTAAGTGTCTTCTCTTTTTCTGAGAGCCATACAAATATTTTTATCTTTAGAGGAATTGGTCAATTCCACATCCGTTGGAACCACTTCAGGTCAACCTGGTAATTCAGCTGTTGAAGTAATGCCAAGTAAATATTCTTAACAGAAGTAGAACCCGATGCATCACCCCCCCGCCCAAATGAGAGTATCAGGATTATCAGAAAGTGAAATTCCAGCACTCCTAAGAGCTTGAGTGAAGTCATCCCAGGTTGATGCATCGTCTCCACCAAAATTGAGCTGACTACTGTTGAACCAAGTATCCAGCAGGGGGGTGGCAATAGAATTCACACGCGCTTGGGCTAAACAAACCATATTACAAGAATCCAGAAGGGATCTTAGAGAGGAACGGAGGATCGACCGGTTCTTCAAACCAAGAATCTTGTCTCTTCCAAGAGAGATGTCCTTGCCTGAGCCTGGCCTCCATCTGAGCCGTGTAATATGACACTAGAAGATGATAAAAGTCCCTTCCAAAATGGGGACACCCTCTGCTGTAAAAGTGAAGGTTTTCTGATCCAATCAAGAAGGAACATTTTTCCCAAGTATTTACCAAAGATGACCCGGTGCCAGAGACAGTTATGATTTAAAGCCCACCAAAAAGAGTTGGCTAGGAGAGCTGTGTTAAAAATAGCCAAATTTTTGAGTCCCCAACCCCCTGCTTTAATAGGTTTTGAAATGATATTCCAACTGCAAAGGTGGATACAGTGGGTGTCCTTCTGACCATTCCAAAGAAAGTTGAAAGACAACCTACGTATAAGATTCAGTATCGAAGAGGGAAGTTTCTCCAAAGACATCCAGAAGACAGAAATACTATGTAGCACTGAGTTGACGAGGATAAAACGCCCTCCTATGGACAACCACTTGTTGCACCAAAAACTAATCTTCCTTTCGAACTTTGCCACCAACCAGCGCCAGTCATCAGAATTTTTTGCCCCTAGATTTAATACATAACCCAGGTACTTGAAACCTTGTCTTAAATCTACAAAAGTGAAAGGTAAAGACTCTTTTAAGGAGCAGAGCTCATTTCCTGTTAAACCCCAGTAATGAGCTGTAGATTTTGTAAAATTGATACTAAGGCCCGAAGCTGTGCAAAAAATCTGAAGCAGCTCCAGTATCACAATCCATTCCGAAGGAGAAGCCTTTGACATTCTGAAGGGTTTGAGATTACTTGATGCCAAAATGTACATTAAAATAACAGGGATACGATATTCCGAGCTAATTAACAAAGCACTAAGGAAAGGGTCCAGGAAAAGTCAAATCAACTTTTTCAATAATCATTTAAAGAATAATAAAAGAGGTAAGATTCAACGAAGTGGAATATTATCACATTCTATGAAAATTGAATGGAAAAGAAAGTATTATTGGCTAAAGAGGTATCAAGCAAGGAATTTTGTAATTTTGTAAAGCAATCAAGGAGTTGGGAGAAATTTGTTACCTCAAAGTTTAATGGAAGGATTTTTTTATTTTTATTTTATATTGGGGAGGGGGTTGGGGAATCCCCTCATCACGTTTTTCAACTGTGGAGGTATTTATGAATCATTGTTGGTTAGCTTGTCATTCATTCGAGATGTCAAATCGCATGACTCATCACTTATATCTCATATGGAACAGAGTGCTTCATGCATTAATATGAAGAGAGGGAGGCTTAACCAATCATCCCTTCGCTTCATCGTTAAAGAAGGTGGGAGATTTCCTTCCCACGTTAGAGTTTGTACTGTGAGGACATTCAAGAGATAAAATCATCTAGAGGGATGTGGAATTTGGGTCACTAGATTTGTGGTTCCATTCATTTCTTGGAGTTTTTGGAATGTTGTGCATATCTCAATTAAGTTTTTTTTTTTTGTTGTAAAATTCAAATATGGTATCCTTGGGAGAAAGAAGATTCTCCTTAGTCCAAGGTCATAATTGGAAGAGTGGAGGAAAACTAGGGTTCGGCTTCACACCTGTTAGCATGGGACAAAGGGTCTAGTTTTGAACATGGGCTAGGAGACAAAAGATTATTTGTGGAGCAAGCATATTTGTAGGGATATTTTGTTGCTACTTTCGTGGAAATAATCATATGGTAGGGACATAAACATGTAAATGATTTTATCAATTGTGAATTTCAAGATGTCAATATTTAACTAAGAATTCATGAAATAGGGATTATGGATTCCAAAATTTCCATTTCTAGCATGAATTCTTAGATGATAATGTAGGAATAGACGTGTGACAGGGAGGTAGCCATAATCATGGAAACAATTAATTATTGAGGGAATATGATCCAGGAACTGAAACAAGAGAATATCTTTCTCAAACACACTAGGTTGGAGTCGTTGAATTACCATGGTATGGCACAGGATAGGGAGAATTTTTTTGTGGACTCAATATTGGAGGAGACCGAGACGATGTAGTAGCATCACCTAGGAACATGCATGGATAAAGCAAGTCATAATAATGTGGACATAAAGCTCAACCCTTTTAATCTTATTCAATTATGTTTTTCAATGTATGTTTTATATTAGGAGATTAGGAGATTATGTAAAAATATATACATTCGGTATTAGAAGATTATGTAAGAATATATACATTGAGTATTATTTTGAAATGACACTCTATTATAGCCAATGAGTCATTTTCGAGGAAAAAGACATTTTTTCTATTAATTATTTTAAAAAATTAATAAATTAAACTATTGACAAACAAGATTACATCACTTTACTAATACAAATGCATTGTTTATATGAAAAAAATTCCAAATAACTCAAACAATTTAATGCAAAAAAGTTCACATTAGGTTCATTAATTACATTAAATAAAAAGTAAAACAAAAAAAATAAAAAAATATAATGGAAAAAAATTGTAAATTTATCTATAACTTAAATATTTCTATTTCTAATTATAAAATGTAAAAAATTATTTTCTTTAAAAAATTATATATTCAAAATTTGAAAATAAAAATAAAATAAAGAACAAATATTTACAATATACCAAAATATTGTTTATAGCATGGTATTATCAAAAGTAAAATATTAACAACCTCAATAAGATTAGCTTTCTTGCTATCCTTGGTTGCTAATGAATACAAACATTATAAGGGAAAAGCAAAACCATAAATTATAAAATTTGGAATAATGTTATAACTCATGTATATAATATATATATATATATATATAAAAGGTTATACACTTTAAAAAATCTAGTGTTTTTATTTTATTTTAGAAAATGGTAGACTCTTATAATATAAGGTTAATAATTATTCTTCCCAATCACTTAAACTAAATTCAATTCACCACAACCATATCTTAATTATAAAATTATTATTTTAATAATTTTAATTTAAAAGGTGTTATAATGTATATATTATATAGTATTAATTTATGATGTATACTTATCATGGTTTTTTAGAATCAAATATATAATGTTAGGGAATATTTCTATATTTTTGTTATCCCTATAATGAGTAGAGTGTCCATTCTAAAAATATTTAAAAACCATATACAAAGTCTTTATCCAAGAATATTCTCTAACATTATATCTAACTCTGAAAACTTATATTCTCATATCAAATATATATTTTTCAAAATATCAACTTACACTATATACTACATCATGATGGTATCAAATATATTTTTTTCAAAATGTTTGGTAAGACTTAAAATTCAACACCGTGGGATCTATAATATTAATTTCAGCTATACAAAACATCATATTTTTTTGGAATTAGATATACTTTTTTAAACGAGAGTGGACGTCAAATTCAAATTGAAGACTTCTACCATTAATTGCCTTAATTTTTACTGAAATCAAATGAAAAAATTGTTGGAACTCCAGATTTGACTGTTTGAGTCTGTATAATTCGAGTTTTTTTAAGGTTTTTCAGGGTGTTGAATCCATTTATGCATTCAAAAATGCAATTTAAATAACAAAAAATGGTAATTTCACCAAGATCTATTTCACCGGATTCCCATGAAAAAAGTTCAAAAAATCGAATATTTAAACAACTCATTTAAATCCCCCAAAATCCATTGTCAAAAATTCCCAAATGTCAAGAGTGTCTCATGAAATGTTTTATCGAAAATATTCTGGAAACCAAATTAAAATGTTAATTTCCACTACATACTCCATAATTATTTTTTGGGATCACCTATATTTTTTCGAAATGCATCATTATTTTTTGGGATCAACTATATTTTTTCAAAATGCAAGTCAAAATTCTTATGACCAATAATTGCAGCCGAAAACTCTGGTCGAATATGCCCAAATTTTAAGAGAGTCTCATGGAAAGTTTTAAGGAATTTACAGGGCCCATGTTCGAACAGACGACGTAAATCCTACAAACTCTTCCTCCACCATGACCAATAATTTCCCTCACTTAAATAGGCTGAAAACTCTAGTCGAAAATGCCCAAATTTTAGGAGAGTCTCACCAAACATTTTGAGGAATTTACAGTGCCCCAAATTCGTACAGATGACCTAAGGCTTGTAAATTCCTCCACCGCCAACAAAAATCCTTCCACCCCCCTCCCCCGAATAGTACCTGTCCAAACACGCCACTCCACACATTCCCCACCTCTACTCCTTGAATTTCGCTGCAGAGATCACAGTCACCACAAACGCAACCACAACGATCCACAACAAGATGCATTGATTATTCACAGAGAACAGAAGAGTTGGTGCAAGTGCTACTGCAAAAGGATGTCAGGTTTTACTATAGAATTAGGAAGAAGTTTATCTAATAGTGAAGGCCTATGTTCATATACCATTCTCATTCACATAAAATTTCACAAGGAAAAAGGAGTTATGTGATCTAGGTGGATATCGGTGGCCACCCACCTTTTCCAACTTGCTCAAAACTGTTTTATGGAAATTTTGGCAATTTACTACTTTTAGTAGTTTTTAACTTATGGGGCCATTTTGAGGGCCTAAATGAAGGTTTTTTAGGATCTATCTTCTCAATCATTTCCAAAGTCTCTGATTGAAACCAAAAAATGAATCTCCTCGATAATACCTTTCCAACGAGCTATTGTGTGCCCCAAACGAACATTGTATGCCAATGTTACGCCCTTGGGAAGTTGATACACCAAACTACCTAAAATAGGGTCCACAAAACTGTTGGATTTTCATCTTCTAGGGTTAGGGTTTTGGATTTTCTTTAGGATAAAAATTCATTTGGAGCCTCATTGTAAAATTATCTTCTTGCGAATTCGAGTAGAGGACACATCTTTTCTCAGAGAGAAGTTGCCACCATTCTAGCGAGTCTTTTACTCTGTATTTTTACAATCTTTGTACATTTTCGCTCATTAATAGAAAATTGTGTATTACTACATATCTCATTTTTTATGGCTGCATCTCTGATACATTTTTTTTTATATTATTGGATATACGAGATATCTCTATGCATTTATTTATTATATCTCTGCTCTCATTTCATGTTGAAACTAATCTGGATCAGTGGTATCAGAGCAGGCTGCTCTTGATCGTTTTTCAGTGCATGTCCCCGACGAGGTCCAAGTATAGCAAGTTGGATCTCGATCTTGTCTCTATTGAAGACAATTGATCTCTCACTTCCAAGAAACCCTCCATGGCAGAAGAAAAGAAAAACGACAGAGCAGATGATTATATTAATATGTTGCTTGAGCAAGCTCTCACGCGACAGAGGGGCAAAATGATGGAGAAATTTTCCCACATCCTTCAACTCCTGTCGATAACAACATGTGCTTCTTCATCAAGTGGCCACTTTGGAAGTACCTCTCCTTTCAAGGTACAAGTTAATTTTGATATTCCCATATTTGAAGGACAGATAGATACGAATGCCTTATAAAAATGGTTAAATATGCTAGAAGGCTATTTATTTGTTCATAATTTCTTTGACAGGGAAAAGATCACCTTCACACTCCTTAAGGCTCTCCCTCATGTCAAACATTGGTGTGAAACTTACTGGGAGAAAGTTTCCACAAAGGAGTCTATAATATATGGGGTCAATCCCACTTGGGATTTTTTTGTGGATGCGGTAAAGGAATAGTATTACCTTGTTGGAAACTATGAGGACCAATACATGAGATGGACCACACTACCACAAGAGAGGGGCCAAGCAATGTCGGAGTTAACCAATACCTTCCATACCTTACGCACCAAGTTGGGTATCAAAGACTCTGAACGACATTTGGTTCTGAAATACCATAGGGATCTACACAGATACATCCAAATTGAAATGTATTTTCTAGACATCTCATCACTCGGTCCTTATTATCGATATGTTATTAAAATCGAGCAGAAATTTAAGCACCAGAACAAACGGGAGTTCGGGTTTGCAAATCTGCAACAACCAAAGTATGATAAAGACAACCATAACAAACAATCTCCCGAAAATCAGTCCAAGCCACATGAAAATAAGGGTCATAGGAAGACGAAGAAGGACACCGAAAAATGGTGTGATTTCCACAAAATTCCCTGGCACAACATCGATGAATGTCACTTAAAAGAGTCATTGGTGTCTGAAATCAAAGACAAGGAGTCGAACCCTGATTCATAATTTGATTCAGAAAATACTAACAGAAGATAGATCATCGACTAAAACCCCACTACTATTATTACGACGACAACAATTCAACCAGAAGATCCAACAGATATTGAAGAGGGGGAGTGAATTTTTCATTCATAGATGTGGGTGAAGGGGTCCCCGCTGCATTATTGTTGATAGGAAGCCATAAGAACCTTATCTCAGCAGAGGTCATCAAATAGTTTGGATTGTCAACAACACCACATCCACAGCCATACAACATCAGGTGGCTTCGCCAGGGATGAGATCTTTGTGTCAGCCAACAATGTTGATTGTCAAACAATATCCAGCCTTTCAAGGATGAGTTTTTATGTGATGTTTCCCTGTTGGATGTTTGTGATGTTCTCTTGGGCTACCAATATATGTGGAAGCATCATGTTATCTATGATTCTTGACCCCATAGTGTCATTGTTACTCTGGGGGGTCATCTCTACATGGTACCAAAGGTGGTTCCGACTACTTTTCCACC